>OMOU01090552.1:0-10680 GCA_900312585.1 Malacocephalus occidentalis
CTCTAATGGCTTTAGTCGAGACTAAAAGATGAGCTGGCCTTGGAAGATGGTGACACCGAGTGATCATCTGAGGAACTGTTTGCATCATGTGGTCACACATTGGTCATGGTGTGTGTGCGTCCTACCATCCATCTCCAGGCCGAGAAGCCGTGTTGTCAGATTCTTTAGCTGCACCGCCATGTCACCCTTCTCCTCCGCCAGCTGGTCGAGGTTCTTCTGCAGATATTCACTCTTCCCCCTCAGCTCGGCGATCTCCTGCTGCTGCTGCTGCTGCTGCTGCTGATTCACCTGCTCCTCCACCTGCGGGGCAGTCAGGGGCAGAGACGTATTAATGGCCATTAATGGCCCTAACTTGGACATGGGTGTCATGTGATGTCACAGCTTCATAGAACGGCCACCTGGAGGACAAAACAAGGCTTTCTTCTGCTGCCAGTTATCCGCCAGTTATTCAATAGACTTTCATTGTACTATTTTTACCAGGTTTAGCCAAAATGCTGGACAGTTGTGCGATGGGATGCACTAACCAAAGAGGAGACAAGCCTGGGTTGTGTTTCTTTAGAATTCCGGGAAAGAAAACCCAGAGGGGAGGAGATTGTGGATTTGTGCCATTAAACCACCTCTGTCCCCGGGGAGGGCAAAGAATGGCAACCATCAAAGTACACGCGTCTTTGCAACACAAAGGTTAGCTAAACACAGAGTACTTTCATTATTGTACTTTAAGTCATCTATGTAATCGTTCTGACATTGTTCATTTTTGTGGACCGACGCTCGGTGGCATTTGTTAATAATGTTTGGTTCGCTTAACAAAGTCCAGTGTGAACACCAAATTAAACTGCAACAAGTATCACATTCACCCCTGAACCGAGTCTACGGAAGTATAGGTGTGAAACATTCCTGAACATGGACGACAGTAGAAAGTGGAGCAGCAGTTTGTCAGCGATTGCATAACAAATTGAAAGATACAAATGAATATAGCCAAAGTATGCTCATAAAACGGTTTGAATTGTCTGACCGCTAGTATGTTGCAAAGCAACATACTAGCAGTGTGTGCAGGCAGCCAGGAGGGCCTACATCAATGCTTTATGAACTATTCAAATGTACCATGTCCATTAGCCTGCTTCCATATTGCCATGCTTGGTGACCGTTTTGATGAACTGTGTCTTAGCGGTGCCCTGCCTTGCATTCTAAATAAATGGCAGATGGTTAACATGTACTGCACAGAACTGAGTCTTCATGCACACTGACCACAGCATCATTAAAATGATACTAGATGTACATGCACACAACAAAAAAATACAGTTCACGGTGTGGCATCCTGCTAGTCCCACCCACATTTTCCATTTTGATTAATTATATATTCATGTTATTGTCATACACTTTGGGATACTGTTGTCCTGACTCTACTCCGTATTACTCAGTATACGCAGCTCAGGTTAGCCTGAGCTACGAGGGGGCGTGGTTCAATTTTTTGCCAGGTTCAACCCAAGGCCCTGGGGGAGCGAATTCGGTGTATGCACGGGGACATACACGACTACCCGCTAGTGACCCTAGAAATTGCTTATCAAGGGAGAAAGCATTGAGGCTGCAGTTAGTTCCCTCCCATTTGGTACCGATTGGCCAGGTTTTTCAATGGCGTAGCAGACTCAGGAGAGGTAGGGACATGTGGAAGGCTCGCCGGTGATGCGAGGTCATCGAGGGAACCTCGGCGTCTCCTCTCCTCTAGGCGCTTTACCCCCTGTTCCCCCCGGTGGAGCAAACACGATGACACACTACGATTTGCCCTCGACCAAGTGATAAAAATTGGTACGCCCCGACGCGGTTGTCACTTTCCCATATAAACCGTAGACGTGAGCCAGTTGATTGTTCCAAAAGGCCGCCTGGATTTTTTTTTTCCAGGCGGCTCAGCACAGCTCGATGGCGGGTCACATGGGGGCGGACAAAACACTCGATCGGATTATGGCCCGGTTCTATTGGCTGGGCATTTTCCGCAGATGTACAGCGGTGGCGTGCGTCCCGTGGCGAGTGTCAGCTTAGCGACCCACCAGCGATCCCCAAAGCCCCTTGAGCAAGATGCGTTTTCTCATCTCTGTTCCGGGGGAGCAGGATGTGCCCGCCAGAGAAAGTGGACAGGATGAAGAGGAACCTGGACTGCTTATTATGCAAGACTACGTCAGTTGGGTGGGTCAAATGTGTGGGTGCATGTCGGCGCACTACCTTCAGGTCATTGGCGTTCTGCTGGTTCGCCAGGGCGTACTGCTCAGCGGCCACAGTGAGCTGCTCTGTGTCCTGCTGCTCCTTGATGACCATCCCCTCCATCGTCGTCGTTATGCACCTAGTGTGGCGATCGTCATCTAGGAGGAAAGGAGAGGTGGTGGAGGAGGAGGAGGGGAGGTGGCAGTGGATGCAAACAGGCATCGGTGGAGAGAAAGGAAATCTAATGAAAAGGAATGAAAATCACTCCAAAATTAGTATTTTCCTTTCCTTGTCTGTCTTGTTTGTTTGTTGGTAAAACAAAAGAAATTAGTTTTTTGTTGTTTCAAGTGTATGGTTGCAACAGATCAGTTGTTTTATTAACTAGTTTTGCTTCGTCAAAGTGATGAACAACAGGATCTAAAAACAACATATGAACATATCACAGAAGGATGTCTACACGATGCTTATTTTGTGACTGGAAAAGGACAAAAAGTATCTTAACGTCAAACAGAATTGTGGGGGTGTTGTCTGAAGCCCGCCCCCTGGCTGTTGTGTGGTTTGTACTTTCTGAAATTCTGAAACAGGGTTAGTGTGAGCGGCCAGACTTGGACGATAATCGGTGACCTGCTTAGCGCCGTAGCCAGGAGCTTATTCCTTTACAACTGTGTGTTTGAATACAAGAGAATGGCTCAAATGAAATTAGGTGACATTGAAATGGATTTCATGATTTCATCATGTTGTGATGCTTACTACACACATTGATCACCCAAAATAACATATGGACTGATTGGATGAAAACGATCCAGAAAAAAGATGTGGGAATACGCTGAAGCCATGCAGCAAAATGTATTGGGCTAAAACAGCGTCCACAAAATGCATGTCTGTCTCATGTGGATTTGTGTTTTGTTGTTTCGGTTTACGTCGCTCTGTTGACTTCTGTGTGTTTTTTTAAATTTTCTTTGTCAATTGGTTATTAGTTGTAGGCGTGTGGCAACTATTATATCAGGGCCAGGGAGGAAAGAGCAGTTGCCACCTCAGCATCATCAGAAGATGTGTTTGGCTTAGTTTAGATTGCCGTTATTTTGTGTGTTTAATCAATGTATTGTCATTTTACAGGCAGGCTAGAGGTTTGATTGTAATAGGGGATATAGTAACAGGATAGTTAAGTGAAAGCATAAAACATGGTTTATATTTTGTACAGAAACAGTAATTGGATAATGCAAAATGAATATGCAATAAGCTTCTTTACCATGCACCAGCATGGTAGTCTGCATTCAGCAAAACAAAATTCAATTTGTTACTTATCTGAGGGGCCTTGGTTAAAAATGGATGGATTGACGCAGGTGTGGGAGTACAATGATAGGACCATCATTTAGTAACACCTGCGTACCCGGCCACAACAGAGGCTGCAGCGGCAAGAGACAGCCAGAGTTCCACACCTACCCCATGCAGAATGGACTATTTAAGTTGTTCAACTTTTAACACGTTGTCGTTACAAATATTTACATATTTACACCTACAAGCGTAAGCGTTGCCTGCGAAGGGCGCGCAGCATTGCCAAGGACAGCTCCCACCCCAGTCACAAACTCTTCACCCTCCTACCCTCTGGGAGGCGCTACAAATCCCTCCGGATCAGCAGGTTCAGAGACCGCTTCTTCCCCAGGGCCATCAATCTACTGAACTCTTCACCCTGGCGAGTACCCCCACGATAACTACTCTACAACATCACTATACATTATACCCTGTAATGTACATGTACTGTACATACTCCACTGTTCACTCTGCAGTCCCCACATTGCACGCCGACTCCGGACCCGTCAGACACTTGCACGTCGACCCCGGACCCAGACCGGCCAGACATTTGCACGTCTACTCCTGACTCGAACCCGTCAGACATTTGTGCGCGGACTCCGGACCTGCCAGACATCTGCACTGCTCCCCGTACATACCCCGCTGTACACCCACTACTGCGTATACCTCTGTTCATACCTCTATATTTATTAACATTTACTTTCTGTATATTCTCATATGCACTGTAGATTTGGATATTCTTTTATGCACCGTTAACTCTGTATACTCTGCACTATGGTTTCCGCACATTCACACACTTGCACTGCTCCCTCACTGTACAGGTGCAGCTCAAAAAATTAGAATATCACGAAAAAGTTTTTTGTCACTCATTTCAGAAAGTGAAACTCATATTATACAGATTCATTACACAGAGTGAAATATTTCAAGCCTTTATTTCTTGTCATTTTGATGATTATGGCTTACAGATAATATTCAGTGTCTCAGAAAATTTGAATATTACATAAGATCAATAAAAAAAAGGATATTTTAAAAAGAAATGGCAGCCTTCTGAAGAATATGTTCATTTCTATGCACTCAATACTTGGTTGGGCCTCCTTTTGTATGAATTACTGCATAAATGTGGCGTGGCATGGAGGCGATCAGCCTGTGGCACTGCTGAGATGTAATGGAAGCCCAGGTTGCTTTGATAGCGGCCTTCAGGTCATCTGCATTGTTGGTTCTGGTGTCTCTTCCTCTTCCTCTTGACAATACCATATAGATTCTCGATGGGGTTCAGGTCAGGCAAGTTTGCTGGCCAATGAAGCACAGTAATTCCATGGTCATTGAACCAGCTTTTGGTACTTTTGGCAGTGTGGGCAGGTGCCAAGTCCTGCTGGAAAATGAAATCAGCATCTCAGCAGAAGAAAGCACAAAGTGCTCTAAAATTTCCTGGTAGATGGCTGCGTTGACTATGGACTTCAGAAGACACAGTGGACCAACACCAACATGGCACCCCAAATCATCACTGACTGTGGAAACTTCACACTGGACTTCAAGCAACGTGGATTCTGTGCCTCTCCACTCTCCTCCAGATTCTGGGACCTTGATTTCCAAATGAAATGCACTGAATGAAATGTACTTTCATCTGAAAAGAGGACCACTGAGCAACAGTCCAGTTCTTTTTCTCCTTAGCCCAGGTAAGACGCTTCTGACGTTGTCTCTGTGCGTAGTGGCTCTTGATGTGCTGACTCCAGCCTCAGTCCACTCCTTGTGAAGCTCCCCCATATTCTTGAATGGATTTTGCTTCATTTTACTTGCTTCCTCTCCAGGCTGTGGTTATCCCTGTTGCTTGTGCACCTTTTCCTACCACACTTTTTCCTTCCACTCAACTTTCTATGAATATGCTTGGATACAGCACTCTGTGAACAACCAGCTTCTTTCGAAATGACCTTTTGTGGCTTACCCTGCTTGTAGAGGGTGTCAATTACTGTCTTCTGGACATCTGTCAGGTCAGCAGTCTTCCTCATGATTGTGTAGCCTACTGAACCAGACTGAGAGACCATTTAAAGGCTCAGGAAACCTTTGCAGGTGTTAGGAGTTAATTAGCTGATTAGGGTGTGACACCATGAGTTTCCAATGTTGTGTGTGAATGAATGTGTAATGCATCTGTATAATATGAGTTTCACTTTCTGAAATGAGTGACAAAAAATATTGAACTTTTTCATGATATTCATATTTTTTTAGCTGCACCTGTATGTGGCTGTGTTACAGTCTGTCTCTTTTCCCCTCCTAGTCTGTGTTCTTAGCACACCCTGTTGGACATTGTATGTATTGTCTATCATGTGTTCCTTGTTTGTTTTCATGCACCATGTGTCGCTGTTGTGTTTCTGACTCTGCCCTCACCTATCATGGGTTACCTCCTTGTGTTGTTTGTTGTTTGTGTTGTTTATCTGTTTATTCATCATTTCATCTTTTATTTTGTAATCTGCCTTGTGTGTTTTCCCGCCCTTGTGATGTTGCTGCTGTTCCTTGTGTTCACTTCCCTCATCGGGTGTTCCCTACTTATACCTACCTGTGGTGTCGTTTCGTGTCTGATGATATTCTGGTTCAGTCGTGTCTGTCGTCTCGTGTTCGTGAGTATTCTGGGTCAGTCATGTTCGCTTCGCGTTCACACCATCTGTTCCTGCCTGGCTGTGCTTATTTAATCCAGACAGCCTGTCTGGATTAAATCAGTAACTTCATACTGTTATCTGCATTTGAGTTCTCTCCTTGTTACCAACCTCGACATTCTGTGTGAATCAAACATGCTGGCTTTATTTCTCAATGAATACATTCTCAAAAAAGTCTACAAACTCTTGATACCGCAAGACGAAGAGGGCGTGGTTTAGCATCGGCACGCAAATGCCTGAGATTGACGCAGATGTAGGGGATGAGCGTGATTAGACTGATGTGGACACAGTATAGACACGTTTATTGAATGCTTTAGTACAACACAAGGGCCTCACATTTTTGTCAGCTCCTCATTTTCCAAAAAATGCAATGATATGTCAGTGAAACATAGTCACAGTATTATGTATTAATTGTGCTTTATTTGGTAGCATTTCGTAGTGTGATTGATTTTAGCAACTGCATTAGCACCACACTGTAAAGGTGCGCTTTTTGACCCTCCCCCCCTTCGGGCGTTCAGTCCCCCCTCCCCTAACACTCCCAATCTCCTACTTCTGTGTGTGAGTAGCGTAGCCTGCGTGGCCTGCGTAGCCTGCTCACATGCTAGACATTGATTTACGTGGTGTGTAAATGAGCAATCGAAAACAGATCGCACAAATATCAACCCCCCTGGAATATGCCGCCCTGGGCGCCTGCCCATGTCGCTCATATCTAAATCCGTGGCTGGCTACAGGAAGGGCTTTAGAAAAGTAGATGCATTTTAGATATATATGACCAAGTTATGAACTCAATTCAACCAGTGATGGAATATTATCAATTAGAAGAATATCTTTTCACCGAACCCTAACCCTATATTGCACAATTATACTAACAATTCTGACACACATAAACCAATGGCAATGTTCCTTTTAGAACAATAATTAAATATTTTATATAAACACTTTAAAATCATACTAACTTCATAAACTAACAAAAAAAACACAAAAGCAAATTATACATTGGTTACAAAGGAATTTTTCATTAAAAATCAAAACATATAATCTGAGATTGAGGACCAACCATAAATATAACATTCGTAGACAGGTATTATGGTTTTTCAAACATTTGACATGTTTGACTGTCTTTTAGATAATACACACACCCAGGTCTTCCAATAGCACTACAGCAGGGAGGAGGAGGGGAAAGGAAAGGAGGGGAGAGGAGATGAAATGAGAGAAAAGGAGAGAAGTGGAGGGAGTGGATGTGAGGGGAGGGAGACATGAAAAGAAACAAGAGGAGGGGAGAGGTCAGGAGAGGAGAGCACAGGAGAGATCAGAAGAGGGGAGGTGAGAAGATAAGGACAGGAGATAAGAGGAGAGGATAGGAGGTGAGGGGAAGTGAAGTCTATAGGTAACAGTATCGCAGCCTCTACACTTATTGCAGATAAGATAAGATGGTATTTTATTACTCCCCATGGGGGAGCTAGTGTGTATAGCAGCTATCCCACAGAGAGTATGTGGTCGCCCAAGTACAAATGTTCCAGTCCTTGCCTCATTTAATACCAAATGATCGTAATAATAATAAAAACAATTCAAAAGACAGCCCACATGTCTGTGTTTATCGGTGTACCTGTCAAAGGAAATCTGTGTGGTACGGTAACTAACAAATGGTAATTATGTTTCATTTTTTACTCTAGGACTTGGGTTGGGTTCGGGAACAATAGAAGATCACCTCAGAGAGAAACAACAGTGTTGTACAATCAGCGTTTCTTTCTTGTCTTGTATCTTTTTTATATGTAGAATATGAAATGCATGAATGAAACTGCAGTTGCCACCGCCATTCAAATCATGTAGATATTGATATATGCTGATGAATGATATAGAACTTGATTTTCTATGTCTAACAGAGACATGGCAAAATCAGCAGGACTTTCTGATACTCAACCAAGCTACTCCCCCTGGATATGTGTACCTTCAGAAACCCCGCTCCAAAGGCTGTGGCGGTGGGCTGGCTGTCATCCACCGAGCTGACATTCGGATCAAGGAAATTATTGTACCAAATATAACATATTTTGAGTGTATCATATTCTCACTCTCTGGGTCTCCTCAACTCCAGATTGTCCTTATTTACCACCCCCCCAAGGCCTCCACCACCTTCATGTCTGAGCTCACTGAGCTACTGACCTCTATCTGCTCCAAGTCTCCATCTACCCTCCTGCTGGGAGACTTCAATATCCATGTGGACTCTTCCAGTTGCAGCTTCGCCGCTGAATTCCTGTCACTGTCGGACTGTTTTAACATCACGCAGCATGTCCAAGGCCCCACCCATGCCAAAGGTCACACTTTGGACCTTGTCTGCTCCACCGGTACCCCCCCGCCCCTCTCATCTGCAGTGCCTGGACCTGGCAGTATCGGATCACCATGCCATCCTCTTCACCTGTCCCCCTGCCCATGCGGCACCCCGGACGCACCATCACCTTCAGAAACATCAAGTCAGTGAGTGCACCAACTCTATACGACCTGCTTGGCCCTGGTTCCCCCTGACACCTCACCGGATGGCCTAGTCGCCCACTATAACACTGCCCTATCCAGTAGCCTGGACTCTCTGCCCTCCCTCAAATCCCGGACTGTCTGCTATACCCGCCCCACCCTCTGGTTCACCACTGACCTTCGCACCTTGAAGGCCACAGGCCGTCGGTTGAAGAGGCTCTACAAGCGAACTGGCCTCACCGTTCACCATTTGGCCTTTGAGGACCATGTGAGGTCCTACAAGGAGGAACTCTCCAAAACCAAATAAAATACTACTCCACCCTTATTAGCTCACAACAAAAGAACCCCAGAACACTATTCACCACCATTAACCGTCTGCTCCGCCCCCTTGCTGCCTCTCACACTGCCGACGCCCCTGACCTCTGCTCTAAGTTCCTGGCCTTTTTCCAGACACCATTCACCACCAACTCCTGGTGCAGAGCACACCACAGCACAGAGACTGCCCTAATCAAGATCACCAATGACCTCCTTCTAGCTGCAGACTCTGGTAACATCAGTATCCTCATCCTCCTGGACCTCTCTGCTGCCTTCGACACGGCCTATCCGACCACCGTGGCATCACCGGTACAGCTCTCTCATGGTTTCAATCATATCTGTCAAACAGAACTTAGTTTGTCAGCATCCACGGCTCCTCCTCCCCCCCTGCCCCAGTCAACCATGGCGTCCCTCAAGGCTCTGTGCTAGGTCCCCTACTCTTCATCATTTACCTGCTCCCCCTCGACCAGATCATACGTCACTGTGAGCCATGAGGGGGCGTGGATAGTGCTGTCGCGCAGTGACAGGGGGAGCGGAGCGGCAGGAATGCCTGGAATGTGATGCAGCTGTAGCGAACGAGTGCAATTAACGCTATATAATGACACCTGTGCACTCTTCCTTGCCACAGTAGTGGCAATGTAACAAAGTCTCTTATTGTCACAATGCTACTACTGTGGTTCTTCCTGGGTTCTGGAAGGAACAGGAGAGGATCTGTGGATGTGGTAAATAAGACGCTGTTTTATTACAGTCTCAACATAAAACTTGCGTTGATCAACATGTAATTTTCATTATAATTGTCCGAGTGATTCCAGAGTGGGTTGGCGGTTGAAGTCCCTCCGGTCCTCTTTCGCCATGGGTTCCCAGCCTCTACTGCAGGAAGAGTGCACAGGTGTCATTATATAGAGTTAATTGCACTCATTCTACAGCTCCAGCTGCGTCACATTCCAGGCATTCCTGCCGCTCCGCTCCCCCTGTCACTGCGCGACAGCGCTAACCATGCCCCCTCATGGCTCACAGTCACCACGGACACAACTTCCACTTCTACGCTGATGATACCCAGCTTTATCTCAGCACCTCACCATCCACTCAGCTCCCCCCACAGTCTCTCCTCAACTGCCTCCATGCCATAAAAACCTGGATGACAACTAATCTACTTAAACTCAACAGCAAAAAAACAGAGCTCATAGTTGTGGCCCCCAAGCCACTGCTCCGGAAGGTTGGAGATCTCCTCGCCCTCACTCACAGTCTCCGTGACAGAAACCCTCATCCACGCATGTATTACCTCCCGGGTGGACTACTGCAATGGAGTCCTGTCTGGGGTTTCCAGCAAAGCCCTGGACAGGCTCCAGTATGTGCAGAACTCAGCTGCCAGGGTTCTCACTCACACCAAGCCCTTGCAGCACATCACCCACACCCTCATCCAACTCCACTGGCTCCCGGTCATGTTCCGCATCTCCTACAAACTCCTCATCCTCACATACAAATCCCTTCACGCTCTCGCCCCACAATACCTGTCTGACCTCCTCCACCAACACACTCCATCCCGGAACCTGCGGTCCTCAGACATGGGTCTGCTGTCCATCCCCCGTACCAGACTACGGACTTTCGGGGACAGAGCCTTCAGCGTGGCAGCCCCCACCCTTTGGAACTCTCTCCCTCCTGTAATCCGTAACGCCCCGACCCTGGACACTTTCAAAACAGCCCTCAAGACCCACCTTTTCACCGCAGCCTTTCCCATTAGTTAGTT
>OMOU01090555.1:0-12912 GCA_900312585.1 Malacocephalus occidentalis
TTATAGAGTGTTGTGTGTGTGTGTGTGAGTGTGAGAGAGAGAGAGAGAGAGAGAGAGAGAGAGAGAGAATGAAAGAAAAAAATGATGCTGTCATTGAGGGTATGGTGTGGGTGGAGGATCTAATAGTGTTTTGGTTGTGTACCTCTCCCAGGCAGGGGTGCAGATGCCCAGACCCAACCGGCATTTACCCCAAATGTTCTCCAGAGCGTTCGCAGCTACACCAACGCCTCCAAAGTCCAAAAGAGCAGGGGTACGCTACTGACTATAATATAGTTTATACATCATAGAACTAGATCTACAACTAGAACTAGATCTACAAACTACAAATGTGACATGGACGTTATTGCGCTGGCGAAAACCAACAAATTACTTGTCAAGTTTGTTAATCATTTATGAAAGGGAATGTGATGTATTTTTGTCTTGGTTTATTGGTCAATTTGACAAACTACCTGTCGTGTGCCCTTCATGTTTCCTCTGCAGCCGGTGACCTGGCAGTCTCTGGCCATCACGTTCGCCCTCGGAGGCGTTGGGCTCGGCCTCATGAAGTACATAAAGAAGGAGAAGGAGGACCGTAAGAAATGAGCACACGACCCATTAGGAGTAGTACTACATGTTGTACACACGAGTGGTAGTTTTACACTGTCGTTATACTTGTCATACTGTTGTTATACTGTTGCACTTTTGCTACTACTTTGCACTTCTGGTTAGATGCTAAATGCATTTCGTTGTACTGGTATGCGTACTCTGTGCAATGACAATAAAGTTGAATCTAATCTAATAATAGATAAGTTGACATAATGTTACAGTTGACAAAGCGTAGAAATATTACAAAGGAGGTCCGGTTGCTGTAATTGTGTCAGGTTAGGACCGGAGTTTACTTCATCGTCATCATTCTAATGGGAGTGTGTGTGTCTGTCTACCTACCTACCACAGACCTCGCGAAGGAGCGTAACAAATCGATAGGCAAGGCGGCCCTCGGGGGCCCGTTCTCCCTGGTGGACCACAACAACAAACCCAGCAAGAGCGAGGACTTCCTGGGCCAGTGGGTGCTGCTCTATTTCGGCTTCACCCACTGCCCCGACATCTGCCCCGACGAGATCGAGAAGATGATGGAGGTGGTGGACACTATAGGTGACTAAGTTTAAAACACAAACATGCTTGACTCGATGCCAGAGCATAACCAGTTTCTACCATGGTGGTATTGCCCAGAAAAAAAGCTGTTTTGGCATCACTGACAGACATCCAGTGATCCACCCGTGTTTTACATTTCTGACCTGCGGTAGGATAGTCCAGTGGTGAGGGAGTTCCAGTCTCAGACGAAAAAGTTCTGTGTTCGAATCCCGAGGTCTGCAGCCGAGCCCCCCTTCCCCCACGCGCGTCATTCCGCAGGAGAAGCCTCGTCTCTGCCAAGGGAGTAGTAACCATGGTAACATGTTTCCTCCCAGACAACATAAAGAGTCTCCCAAACGTCACGCCCCTCCTCATCACCATCGACCCCGAGCGGGACACGCCGGAGGCCATGGCGGCGTACGTGAAAGGTACGCTACTTCTACTACATGGATATATATATAAAACCAGATGTTGGAAATGGAGAATAAGAATATTGATATACTGTACAGTATATTGACACTATTGCCACGTTTATCATGCTAACCATAGATACCATTATTCACTATATTCATGACAACTGATGGATAAGGAACAAAGCTGTGTGTGACATTTAAAGAGTTATGAGGATATAAAAAAGGTGTACAAGAGATGGTACATTTTAGACAACATTAACCCGCCGTTCCCCTCTCTTCTCCCCCCTCCCCGAGTAGATTTCTCCCCCAAGCTGGTGGGTCTGACGGGGACGCGGGACCAGGTGGAGGAGGCGTCCCGGGCCTACCGGGTCTACTACAGCCAGGGGCCCAAGGATGAGGACAATGACTACATTGTGAGTCTACAGCTCCCCACCCCCCCCTTCTCTCGCTCCCATCAAGGCCTCTGTATGCTTTCTAAAACCAGCTCCCATGGCACAGAGGACAGGTTGATGCAGATTGGAAAAGTCACTCTCCAAATCCAGTGTACCCGCCCCCTCTCTCTTCAGCGATAGGGTAGACTAGTGGGGGGCGGAGCTTGGAGGCCGGGACCAGATCTTGGTAGGTTGACAGACAGCCTCGTGTACTCTAGTTAGTACCTCACCAATATCAGCCAGTTCTGTGGAAGGTAAAGTCGAATTCGGACGTCCAATTTGTTCTGATCTCAGAGCACTTCTGAAGAAGCCGTACAGACAGGCCCTCACTGTTTCCCTCCCTCTTTAGTCTGTTTAGTCGTTGAGCAGAGCAACGGAGTGACGACGATGATTCAGCTGCTTGGAGCAGCGACAGCTGTTCCTCCATTTTTAGCTCTCTTTGTGTTGTCTTTGCCTTTTTAAGACATTAGATGTGACTTGACCATAAGCGATTTTGTCTGTAGGTGGACCACACCATCATCATGTACCTGTTGGGTCCTGACGGGGAGTTTGTTGACTACTTTGGACAGAACAAGGGCAGTGGGGAGATCGCCGGCGCCATCGCAGCACACATGAGTCGACACAACAAGGGCAAATAAAGACCTTCTAGACAAGAGACTTTATCTCCTGACCGAGGCTCACGCGCTAGATATACACAAATGACCAATGATTATCCTGATCTTTATTTTTTAATGATTTATTTATTCGAGAAAGCACTAGTGTGTTTGGGTGTGTGATGTGCAGTTGTCTACTGGCTGGCGGGGTTCATCGGTCCCACCTGGCGGCCATGGGAGGCATTACACCAAGTTAAAGAAAAGATACGTCGAGTTTGAAACCATTCAATGTCTTTGTGGGAAGTGTGTGATGAAGCGTCAGATGGCCTGTACCTTGGAGCAGTGGCTAATGCCTGGGGCTCTGGGCAGTAAAATAAATACCACTGCAGAAATCACTTGAACAAGACAGACTCCATTTCAAGATAAAAGTGCAATTTTGGGGGGAAAAAATGAACACATTCGAATCACTATCTTTACTTTTGACATTGTTTGCATTGTTTCTGCACTTCTGGCCTTCATCTGGATAAATGTTGCCTTTTTTCAGGTTATTTCTGTTCTGAGACTGAAAATAAAAACTATATTTAAAAGAAAAACTTTTTTTTTTAAAAGTCACTGTATTTTTCATCTATTTAAAAAGTGCTTGACCCTTAATGCCAGAGGCCAGTTAAGAATATGTCAAGTATATTTTTTGCGTTTTTATCCTCCAGACATCTCTCTCTCTCGTGTCTGAATAACTTGTCTACTGTCTGGCTCCGCCCCCCCAGAACCGAGGTGGACTTGGTGTTGGTGGTTGTAGTTGGGGGGGGGGGGTGTGTGTTACGTAGTCCCGGTAAGCCCTGGTCCCGTCTGCCTGCTGCCGTGTGACAACATGTGTTTGTCTGCTGCGGAGGAGCGGTGAGAGAGGCAGCTGTTCCCCGCAGCCTGTGGGAGATGAAAAGGCAGGCTGATTTAGACACGTTATATATATAGTCTTAATTGGTGTGGATATAATGTTATATCCACACCAACTGAGACTTAAGTCTTGTGTGGATAGAACACGAGATGACACGCAGTTATCCTATTTACTATTTAGCAGATGTTTTTACCAAAATGCATCTTGGAGATACTTTTTAGATCGATCTCTAAGACACACACGCACATGGCCCCGAGTTGAAACGCATTCTTGTGCTATATAAATACGAGGGCTAATTGAGACACGTTAATAGAAACTAAATAGAAACACGTGACGGCGGCCTTTAGACGGAGCTCTTGGGCTTTTGTATTCATTGTTTAACCCTTTAACCCCCCACAGGAGGCCAACTGTCATTTTCTACATTCTCACGACGCATGTCTGGCTGAGTGTGTGTGTTGTGCACGCCCCGCCTGCCCGCCAATTTGGCCGAGCCGGCTTGACACACGCAGGGAATGTGATGCAAGGCAAGTATGAACATATAAGATATATATAAGACAACATTCATAAGAATACTCCATGGTCGGGCAGCCAAGTAGTATAATAACTCGCATGAAAGCTATTTAGGGTCTCAAGCAGATACAATTCCCAAAGTAAATCTTAGATATTAGATTAGACGTTCAAGATATAGAGATGTATGGATAAATAGATACACACACATTAGATTACAATAAACCTAGCATGTAGCTGGCTTGGGCTTGATGTACCTGGGCTCCTTGAAACAAAGATTTAACAGCACTCTCTGACCTTGTGCATCGGGGTCCTCAGACTGCCATGACCATACCGTTGGAGGCCCTAATCTCTCCTGAGCCCAGAAAATGAGCGGAGCCGTGTTTGGCCCAAAGCCCCGTAATCCACCGTCCTCAGCGATCATTGCTTTTTAATCGTCCCACGGCGCGGGACACAATAGAAACCATTTAAACATGACACAATCCAGCTATACTTAGGTGATCTGAAAAACAAAACAGACATGAAACAGACAGTCCATGACTTTCCCCCAGTCTGCTTTTTAAGCCACGCGTGATCTCTCTCGCCAAATATAGGAGAAACCGCGGATACGGTCGCACCGATGCCGTTATAAAAGCGGCCGACGTGTCGCCAGGCTCAGGGTATGTCTGCGGCATACGGACGTTGAACAGTAATACACTCGAGCAATTGGCATCCTTCAGGCGGCTTCTGGAACACCTTTTGGCGAACCACGTGATTGTACTTATCAGGTAAGCGCTATTCACGTGTACTTGGATAAAGATACAGCAATTCATTTTACTTTGGTCCTGTCCATCTTACTTGGTAGAGCATGGTACTAATGAGCACATGCGGGGTCAGGGGTTCTATCCCCACTAGATGGAACAGCGATAGGCCTACACTAAAGTGGAACACATCTATTTCTCCCTTTTTAGCGATTAGGCCTACGGTACATGTACGTTAAGTCATTGAGCAGAAGCTTTCATCCAACGCGAGACTGAGAGGAATCAAAGCACATATTACAGTGAGTCTATTGGAGGATATTAACGTCTCCAAGATGGTTCCTCCACCACCACCACCAGACCTTGCGCGGGACATGGGCGACGCGGAGATGGAGATCTTTGGGGCGGCAGCGGCGTACCTGCGCAAGCCGGAGCGGGAGCGCGTGGCCGCCCAGAACACACCCTTCGACGCCAAGACGGCCGTCTTCGTGGCGGACGCCCGGCAGGAGTACGTCAAGGGCAAGATCAAGAGGCAGGAGGGCTCCAAGATCACCGTGGAAACCGAGGACACAAAGGTAGGCGTGGCTGCGGGGTGGACGCCTCTAAAGCCTGGTCTGGTTCATGACCGACGAGATACCATGAGAGCCGCAAGCAATGAAATGTGTCATTGAATTCAAAATGAGCGAATACATATTTCATTCGAATCGTTTTTTCCCCTTTTGTCCAGTGTTCTTTTCCTCTTATAATAACATGATCTTGATCAGGATTTCTGTGCATTTTATTGTATTGTGTGATTCTATAGTAGTTCACACACTTAAACAAACACGTACCTACTGTAAATGTAATTATAATGTATTTGACAAGTGCCATTGTGACAACAAGCAACCCTAACCCGAACCCAGGGGTGTCAAACCCATTTGAGGTGGAGGGCCGTAACAGACTACTTAGCGGGGGCCGGACTAAAAAGCACTATCATATGATTTAAGATGTACTCTCTGTGCGCTACAAAGCTTTATCATCTCATCTAACGTCTCATTAGCTTCATTCTACTATTAGTGAAATGCGGAATACACAGGAGGGAAACTTGTGTCATTGCTCACCAATCTCGTGCAGCTTAGTGGATATTTGTAGGAACTACAATCCGGGCCGCATCTGGCCCCCGGCCCCCCATGTTTGACACCCCTGCCCTAACGCCTCATCTCCTGCAGATCGTGGCGGTGCAGCCAGAGGACATCCAGCCCCAGAACCCGCCCAAGTTTGAGAAGATCGAGGACATGGCGATGCTGACCCACCTGCACGAGCCCGCCGTGCTGTACAACCTCAAAGAGCGCTACGCTGCCTGGATGATCTACGTAAGACCACCTCCACCCACCCACCCACGCCTAGCCTGGCAGGCAGCTGGACGGGGTGGGTTGGGCCATGCCGCTGGTATACAGTGGTTTACACAACATTGTCAGGCGTGCACGTGCCACGCCCTTCCTGCTGCTATAGCATGAGAATGCATGCACTCGTGGGGTGTGACACTGTGAACATGAAAAAGGGACTTTTCTTTCATTTATCTTGTATGCATCTTATAGCAAATCTAATCAAAACAAGGCAATCACACAACATTACAGAATATGTGTATGATTCAAATAATAGATCAACAACCGCTCAACCTCCCTGAAACATAAATGTTTATGTCATCACCAAGTCTGAGTGGGCGGGCTTAATATCCCAACCAATCATAACACAGTTCAGGCGTGACCTACTTTAAAGAAACTAATCATCACGTACAGCTCACTGTTGGGAAGAAAGGATGTGCTCTATGACGTTTCTATGTCAGTTTGTCATCCATTATCACACCCAAAAATCTAAATTCAGACAATCCATCTATAGGCAGTGAAATGTTTTCATCCTTCTTTTTGATTCACAAAAACCATGAACTTAGTTTTGTTGAAATGTAATGATAAATCGTTTTCATCAAACCATCTTTTACGTTTGGCCCTTTCACTTACTATCCTTTCTGCTAAAGCTGTTCATTTGTCTCCTGAACTAAAGACGTTGAGGGTATGCATGTATGCAATAAATAGATCGACACAATGTATTGATGACAACACAGTGAAAAAAGGATTCAAAATAACATATAGTACAATGGTAATATTTCAACACTAGATCCTCACAAAGTGCCAACCACGCCTGTGTTTCCCCCTCCGCCCCCCCCAGACGTACTCGGGGCTCTTCTGCGTGACGGTGAACCCCTACAAGTGGCTGCCGGTCTACAACCCCGAGGTGGTGGCCGGGTACCGCGGCAAGAAGAGGCAGGAGGTCCCCCCGCACATCTTCTCCATCTCGGACAACGCCTACCAGTACATGCTGACCGGTACGCACGAGCTATTGAGCTGCTTTAGATCACAGACGAGCTTATGAAATATATATATATATATATATACACACATGTTGTACTCACATACGCCGTCATTTTAAACAGATCGCGAGAACCAGTCGATCCTCATCACGTGAGTTCCTGTTCAATGTCTTGCCTTCTCAAACTCAATCTGTCGCCCCAACACGAGTGCCCTCATCGTATCCATCCCAACATCTTCTGCAGCGGAGAATCCGGCGCGGGAAAGACGGTCAACACCAAGCGAGTCATCCAGTACTTTGCCACGATTGCGTCTTACGGAGACCCCAGCAAAAAAGAGCAGCTCGGTGGTAGAATGCAGGTATTCGCCAACTAGCTGCCATACACACAAGTAGGCCCGACACACTTGGCCTACTCGGACAACAATTTAGCAGGCAGAGATATCCAACGCGACTTGCAGTGAATTTCAGCCGACACGTCAGCTAGGAACAGGTAGGCGCCTTGCTCAAGGAAGCCTGCGGATATTGGGGTTCAAACCTAGAACCTTTTGACTTAGAATCACCCGAAACACGTTGACCACTAGACTATCCTGGCCCCACACCTGTAAATCACACAAATATGGACTGTATTTTGAATTAGCCCTTCACAAGCTGAAGTTTGGCCTTCATTTTCCTTCCACATGCATGTTCCAAGAGTGCTATTTTCCTCCTGTGCTCATCTTGAAGGAACATGTATGCCTCTTATTTGCACAGGGAACCCTGGAGGACCAAATCATCCAGGCCAACCCCCTGCTGGAGGCCTTCGGTAACGCCAAGACCGTGAGGAACGACAACTCCTCGCGCTTCGTGAGTCTGTCTACTATTTAAGGAACCATATTGTACCACCAGGTGTGATGTAGATTAGCCATTACAAATGAATCAAGAAACACATACAAACGGCTGCCCGTTAATGACATCACATGTGGGAGTGTCCACCTTGATGTATTATGAACAGATCAGCCTACCGGCCCACCCTTGATGTAATGTAATCCACATCACACATGGTGGTCAACTAGGGGCCCTATAATGTGAACGCATGAGGCTACATTGAAAATGGAACAACAATGGAACCAATATTATCAGCATTAATCTCAATGCTAATCATCACCATGATAATCATGTTCCAGGGAAAATTCATTCGCATCCACTTTGGAACAAAGGGGAAGCTAGCTTCGGCCGATATTGAAACCTGTAAGTCTGACTGGAGCTAGGTATATGCTATTGCTAATCTGGGGTCATTGGCGATGAGATGGAAATGTTTGACCTCTTGTGTTAACGCACCCAGATCTACTGGAGAAGTCTAGGGTGACCTTTCAACTCCCGGCAGAGAGAAGCTATCACATCTTCTATCAGATCCTGTCCAATCAGAAGCCAGAATTAACTGGTAGGTGGACTCCTCATCTTCTTATCCACATGTACATGGCATGCAAGTTCAGTAATGAGTTACAAAATCAAATAATGATATTAAGTTACGTTCATTTGCTGTCGGTCCTAATCCGCTCATTGGAACTGACCAAATTTCAACTTCTAACATGTTGCCACACATTCAGCCATTACAGCGTTTACAATGATGAGCATTTGTTTACAATGATCAGTATCTCTCCATGCTACCAGAGATGCTGCTGATCACCAGCAATCCCTACGACTACCCTTTCATCAGCCAGGGGGAGATCTCAGTTCACAGCATCAGCGACCGAGAGGAGCTGGTGGCCACTGATGTGAGATACTGTTTATTATAATATTATATGGTTTAGTCAACGCTTTGCCAACTAATAGACTACAGGTAGACATTGGGGTTCGAACTCAGAAACTTTCATCTGGGGCTATCCCAGAAAGAAAAATATACCAAAAAGTAATCGTACAATTGTGCATGTGTATCTTTGCACCGTTGGAATCATATGGTCTTTAACTGTCTATCTTTCAAAATGTTCCTCTCAACTGGACTAAACTACACCACTTGCTTTTTACAGAGCGCGATTGATATCCTTGGGTTCAATGCAGAGGAAAAGTTTGGCATTTACAAACTGACTGGTGCAGTGATGCATTATGGGAACATGAGGTTCAAGCAGAAGCAGCGAGAGGAGCAGGCCGAGCCAGACGGCACAGAGGGTGAGAGATTAAAAGGTTACAAAATGTGGTAGAAGATGCGGTTACAAGCGGACCAAATCCAGAGGTCCAATTGAAAATGACCTAAATCAAAACTATTTTCTATGCTTATCGGGGACTTACATCGAGGTAATTGGTTGCACCAAAAGTTCCTCTAATGGCCTGTTAAATTTGTATTGTAAATACAGTGGCAGACAAAGTGGCTTACCTCATGGGCCTGAACTCAGCTGACCTCCTGAAGGCCCTATGCTACCCAAGAGTGAAGGTCGGCAATGAGTATGTCACCAAAGGACAGACGGTCCAACAGGTACCCGGCTGCTTCCTTACTCGCACATCCATGTACAAAGAAGGGGGCTTTTACTCATTTGACAGCAATTTACAAGCTAAAAGACATCTCTGGAACCTCTGATTACAGGTGAACAATTCGATGGGGGCCCTCTCTAAAGCCGTGTATGACAAATTGTTTCTCTGGATGGTTACCCGGATTAACCAACAGCTGGACACCAAACTGCCCAGACAGCACTTCATAGGCGTCCTCGACATCGCCGGCTTTGAGATATTTGAGGTAAATACGACTCGTACGACAACACTCTTTGTAAGTTTTGTTTAACGTATTGACAGATTGAAACGCTGGCGTTTTATGCAGATGAACAGTCTGGAGCAGCTGTGCATCAACTTCACCAACGAGAAGCTGCAGCAGTTCTTCAACCACCACATGTTTGTGTTGGAGCAAGAAGAGTATAAGAAGGAAGGCATCGACTGGGAGTTCATCGACTTTGGCATGGACCTGGCGGCCTGCATCGAGCTCATTGAGAAGGTGCACTATTTCAAACAGTACAGACATGTTGAACTCAGATTAATCTAAAAGGGAAGTTAATTCCACCCAGCAGATCGACCAAAATCTATCCGTAAGTAGCTCCCATATTTCCAGTCTGGGATTAATTAAGCTCTATGTTAAAGTACAATCCCATCTGTTATTCATCTGAGTATTCATCTATCTATCTATGTTAAAAAAAAGAATACAGAGTTAAGAAGCTAGATCCACCATCATCTGCCTTGAAGTAACCAAAAACATTTACAGAAGTAACAAAAAATCCATCCATCCATCCATCCATCCATCCAGCCAGCATCCATCCATCCATCCATCACACCAAACATCTAAAGGAGTGGATCTCCCGTCTGCCTCCAGCCCATGGGCATCTTCTCCATCCTAGAGGAGGAGTGCATGTTCCCCAAGGCGACGGACGGCTCCTTCAAGAACAAGCTGTACGACCAGCACCTGGGCAAGAACAGCAACTTCCAGAAGCCCAAGCCATCCAAGAGCAAGGCGGACGCCCACTTCTCCCTGGTGCACTACGCGGGCACCGTGGACTACAACACCTCAGGCTGGCTGGAGAAGAACAAGGACCCGCTGAACGACACGGTGGCGCAGCTCTACCAGAAGGCCGGTCTGAAGCTGCTGGGCCAGCTGTTCGTCACCTACGCCTCTGCTGACGGTGCATTAGTTCATCACTGTATTATAGCAACAAGGACTCACTGATCAACTTTAGGAATAGGACTCATCCATTAGTTCATCACTGCATTATAGCAACAATGACTCACTGATCAACTTTAGGAATAGGACTCATCCGTTTGTATTCGTCATTTGGAAGACACTTGATAGTGTTATTGTACAGTTAGTCAGACATAGGTGATGGAGGCGCAGGTAGGGGTTAGGGCATCTTTGAGGAAGATAGACTAGAGGTCGACCACCCTAACCACAAGACTATCCTGCCCACCCTTATAGGAATATTATTGCTCTATATAGTGTGGATATAGTGGTGTGTATCGCATCTTACATGGGATTTCTTTGCAATACAACGAGTGCATAGATTCTTAGCATGGCTGGCTCCAATCGGAGTCAAACCCCCAACCCTGGCAGTGTTAATTCCATTGCAATAGCTCTGTGAGTTGAGCAAGGCAAGACGAACCTGACACCACATGTGAGCCTTCTTTTAATGTCTTGTTCTCTGTCCTCAGAGGGAAGTAAGAGGAGTTCCAAGAAAAAGGGTTCTTCCTTCCAGACGGTTTCTGCACTGTTCAGGGTACGCTGCCAACATTAGTTCCTGCAATGACTTTAGAAGGGGAAATAATTCATATTTCCTTTATTTAGTCAGGTCCCACCATATCTTCCATAGCGTTGAGACTGTAACTGCGATTAAAATGGACTAGACTTGACTTGACCTAATAAAAGGTAACAAAAGTAGGAAGACAGTGCTTGAATGATGTCTTGCTTTACACGTTTGTCTCCAACAGGAAAACCTCAACAAACTAATGTCCAACCTTCGCTCCACTCATCCTCACTTTGTGAGGTGCATCATCCCCAATGAGACCAAGACACCAGGTGAGACAACATGACCAATGTGACGCCCCCCACTCGCTGGGGAGGTGATACTGAGGCTCGTCCTGCCAAGTCTGCCTCATGCGCAGCACCCCTGGGTTCTTTTGTTTAGAAAATACTTTGACCGTGCACATGGACAATGTTTGCCAAAAAAGGTTTGGACAATCACAATATTGAGAAGGTTATCACCAACACAAACACCGAGCGGTGAACTTTCCCCTCTGAAACAGAAACTAAAGTGAAGCTCCGCTTTCAACTACAAATCCACGGACAGACCATCTAAAAACCCCTCCATTCCAGCCGTCCACGTCAAACTGATACCACGGCGTATGGTACGGTATATGCTTCGTACCGAGTGTGAAGTCTATCTGTTTTCGCCAGGATCCATGGACCACCAACTGGTGTTGCACCAGCTGCGCTGCAACGGGGTGCTGGAGGGAATCCGGATCTGCAGGAAGGGCTTCCCCAGCAGGATCCTCTATGGGGACTTTAGACAAAGGTCAGCCTTGCCTGTAGAGACCTCTTAGTCATCACACACACACACACACACACTTTCTATTGTTGTGCTGCACAGATGAGCATGCCTGACGATCAAAGCACTGCACGGCCACTAATGACTGCTACTCATTTGTTTATGCATGCACTCTGTATAGCAAATAAAGTTGTGTGTTGAAACTCATCCTCACAGGTACAGAATCCTCAACGCCAGTGCGATACCTGAAGGGCAGTTCATCGACAGCAAGAAAGCATCAGAGAAACTTCTCTCCTCCATCGACGTGGACCACACCCAGTACAAGTTTGGATACACAAAGGTACTCTCAATGGCAGGACCTTAGTGATTCCAAGAGTGTAGATGTGCTTCCCACACTGTCTGGGGCATCCGTGACATCTTTTATGAAGATGCCACTCAGATTATTGGCAAAATTACTTCCTGGCAATTGTCAGAATATTTCACAGAATTGTCAAAACATAACACACAAATGCAAGTCGCCCCAGGCCAAATACACCTCCAAATATGTATTGCAATTATATGTATTATATGCATTATATGGAGTTATTAATCAATAATAACAAAGTCAACCATAAATAGGACTAATTCTAAAAGGGGAACACATTTCACGATTGTTTTCACTCAATTCCTTGCTCACATGACGTCACCAAACCCTGTTAAATGTGTCGACTTTTGTCCCGTGATGCAATGCAGGTGTTTTTCAAAGCTGGACTGTTGGGTCTCCTGGAGGAGATGAGAGACGAACGTCTGGCTGTGCTGATGACCAGAATCCAGGCGGTGTCCCGTGGTTATGTCGCCCGGCTGAGATTCAAAGAGATGTCCAAGAAGAGGTGGAACTGCCTACACCCCC
>OMOU01090555.1:12964-41330 GCA_900312585.1 Malacocephalus occidentalis
CTCCCAGGGAATCCATTTTCGTCATTCAATACAACGTCCGCTCCTTCATGAACGTGAAGAACTGGCCGTGGATGAAGCTCTACTTCAAGATCAAACCGCTGCTCCGGAGCGCGGAGGCGGAGAAGGAGATGCAGAACATGAAGGAGGAGTTAGCTCGGCTCAAAGAGGAGTTCCTCCGATCTGAGTCCCGGAGGAAGGAGCTGGAGGAGAAGATGGTGGTGATGTTTCAGGAGAAGAATGACCTCGTCCTTCACATTCAAGCCGTAGGTTTTTTTGTTTTCTCCCGACAAGAAATGCCTCTGTGTTAAAGTACATTTTTAGATGTCATATTTCCCATATTTCTTCCATCTCTATGCATATCTTTGAATGCGAGTACACCGACCTGAACCAGTCAGTGTAAGTCTACACTCAACCAGATGACTCTGAAATTGGCACACTAGAACTGCAAGAGCATACACCTTCTCAAAGACCTTTAGCTACCCAGGAAGGTCTGGGGATCACAGGACAATGCAATGGTCTTCAGACACAGGCGTTAAAACAAGGTCCTGCGTATTTTGGCAGGAGCGGGAGAACCTGTGCGATGCGGAGGAGCGGTGCGAAGGCCTCATTAAAAGTAAGATCAACCTGGAGGCCAAGGTGAAGGAGTTCTCAGAGAGGATGGAGGAAGAGGAGGAGATCAACGCCGAGTTGACGGCCAAGAAGAGGAAGCTGGATGACGAGTGTTCGGAGCTCAAGAGAGACATCGACGACCTGGAGCTCACCATCGCCAAGGTGGAGAAGGAGAAGTACGCCACAGAGAACAAGGTCAGTGGGCCGTGGTTTTCACGCAAGGGTCATGAACCCATAAGTGGGTCCACTCCAGCAGCAAACCACGTTGGATGGCCATGATCATTGATCATTAGGCTTAAACTTTAGACAAATGGTAAACTAAACTCATAGTGTATACTCTATCTATGAACAATTTACAGACGGAAATGTCCATTTTGTTGACATGGCACAAAAATATTTGGTGGGTGAGTATTTTTTTACTGAGTGACGTCACCAATGCGACACTGTTTGGATGCAAATACAATTTTCGCCATAGGTTTCGCCAAAGAGCACAAAGCGGAAATCTTCCATATTTCCACTTTAAAGACAATATGGAGAATGCATATGACACAAATTGACACATGACTATGCTTTGACCCTTCATCTTACAATCGGATCGCATACAAGTGACAAAACGTATCAAGGTGCAAAGTTCCTCTCTGCAGGTCAAGAACATGGTAGAGGAGTTGGCGGCGCTGGAGGAACACCTTCTGAAGTCTTCCAAAGCGATCAAGTCTTTACAAGAGGTGCATCAGCAGACTCTGGACGACCTCCAAGCCGAGGAGGACAAAGTGAACTCCCTGACCAAGACTAAAGTCAAGTTGGAACAACAGGTTGACGATGTACGTATTACCATCAGAGAACAGGATTTTGGAACCAAGTACCAGTATTGGAACAGTACTAGACGAAGAGTAACTTACAAGCTAGCATATCATAACTATATTTGTGACTTTGCTGTCATTATTTTGTTCTCAAGTTTCACACTTTGGGATCTACTGCAATACGCATCCAACATTTATAGATTTGCTGTGGCACAAAATATTGAAAAAGTTAACATCCAAATGTTGACATCTTCCAGCTGGAAGGGTCCCTGGAGCAAGAGAAGAAGGTGCGAGCCGATCTGGACAGGTCCAAAAGAAAGCTGGAAGGAGATCTCAAGCTGTCCCAGGAAAACATCATGGACATGGAGAGTGACCGACAGCGGCTGGAGGAGACGCTGAAACAGTACACACACCCCATCTCACTTGACCTCGAGGATCTCTAGGGTCATGTGTCAAGCTTATAAACTCCTAACCAAATAATGGTGTCTTTATCTGTATGTTTTCTCCAGAAAGGACTTTGAAGTCCTCAACCTCCAGGGCCAAATAGAAGATGAACAAGCTCTTAGTATACTACAACAAAAGAAAATCAAAGAGCAGCAGGTATATATATATAGGGGTTCACTTCCCTCCTCTATTCCTCAATGATTTAACAAGCCATTCTAAACCACTACTGTTGATACATCCATATTTCCCCCACTTTGATCTTGTAAGAAAACAAATAGACTACTGCTACAGTTAAGTGTACAATTAATCATTTAACAGAAAAGTTAGGCTTAGAACAATCAAACAACCTACAATCAATATTGGAGTAGTTCCAAAAGTGCTGCACAACCAAGTAAAAAAAAATACACTGCAAAATTCTAAAAGCAAGGTTAGTACATTTTTACTACTACTACTACTACTACTACTACTACTACTACTACTGCAGGCTCGCATCGAGGAGCTGGAGGAGGAGATGGAGGCAGAGCGTTCGTCTCGGGCCAAAGTGGAGAAGCAGCGGTCCGATCTGTCCCGCGAGCTGGAGGAGATCAGCGAGAGGCTGGAGGAGGCCGGAGGAGCCACCGCCGCCCAGGTGGAGGTCAACAAGAAGCGGGACACGGAGTTCCAGCGCCTGCGCCGCGACCTGGAAGAGTGCACCCTGCAGCATGAGTCCACGACGGCCACCCTGCGCAAGAAACAGGCCGACTGCGCCACTGAGCTGGGCGAGCAGATCGACAACCTGCAGAGGGTGAAGCAAAAGCTGGAGAAGGAGAAGAGTGAGCTGAAGATGGAGGTGGATGACGTGGTGTGCAACTTGGAGACCGTTCTGAAGAGCAAGGTAAGAGTTTTCAGTAGTTTCATTTGTTCATGAAAATGTCATTTCTGCCTGTTTATGAATTTCCCCAAAGGTCGCTTTGGACAATAGAGTATGGTGAAAGACGTCATAGTGACATAGTACTAAACAATGAATTGTCCTTCAATATTTCAGTCAAATCTGGAAAAACTATGCAGGAGCCTGGAAGACCAAAGCACTGAATACAAAGGCAAAGCAGAGGACGCCCAGAAGTCTCTGAGTGACTACACCACTCTCACCTGTCGTCTGCAGACAGAAAACGGTAAACAGAAAAATTCCTGAGTTAAAGAACAAACAAAACAACTATATTAACAAGATATTGGCATTCATCAACCATCTACTGAAATCCTCAACAGGGGAACTTTCCCGGCAGCTTGAGGAGAAGGAGTCCGCCCTGTCTCAGATACACAGGGTGAAGAACGCAGGCGGTCAACAAATCGAGGAGCTGAAGAGACTTTTTGACGAGGAGCTCAAGGTCAGGCGATAACACAAAGCAACCCGTATACTAATTCTGATACTCCTTCTTGTCTTATCGTACAGCATCTCTGTGGATTCACTTGGACTGTGTTGTGTGTCTCAGGCCAAGAACGCCCTGGCCCACGGTCTGCAGTCTGCGCGCCACGACTGCGAGCTCCTGCGGGAGCAGTATGAGGAGGAGCAGGAGGCCAAGGCGGAGCTGCAGCGAGGCCTGTCCAAAGCTAACAGCGAGGTGGCACAGTGGAGGACCAAGTACGAGACCGACGCCATCCAGAGGACCGAGGAGCTGGAGGAGGCCAAGTAAGGATGGGTGGTGGTTGGCATTGTGGCCTTCCAGTGGTAGGCCATTGGTTGCTGACTTCTGGTGCTCAGAATGCATGAAACTCCCAATCTTAGCAAGCATCTCTTAATACATCATTCCAAGAGTTGTAAATATTTGTCTATTTTAAGAATTAGTGATAGAACTAGATTTTCAATGCGAATCAATTCATGTCATGTTACGTTTTCCTGAAATAAGAAAGCCATTGAACTATTTACACAAAAGGAAGAAGTTGGCTCAGAGGCTCCAGGAATCTGAGGAGTCGACAGAGGCCATAAATGCCAAGTGTGGGTCACTAGAGAAGACCAAGCAGAGGCTGCAGGTGGAAGTGGAGGACCTTGTGTTGGAGCTGGAGCGGTCAAATGCCGCCAATGCTATTTTGGACAAGAAGCAGAGGAACTTTGACAAGGTACAAAATATTCCAAACGAGAAGGACAGTCTCCTCATAATAGCGTATTCATACAGTAAGAAATAGCCATCTTGATGAGTTCAGTGAGTAACATACAAGAAGTTGAACACTAACGCACTCTTCAGGTTCTTGGTGAATGGAAACAGAAGTTGGAGGAGAGTCAGTCAGATCTGGAGGTCTCTCAGAGGGAGTCCAGGACAGTGAGCACCGAGTTGTTCAAGCTGAAGAACTCCTACGAGGAGGCCTTGGACCACCTGGAGAGCATGACGCGGGAGAGGAAAAACCTCCAGCGTAAGACAGAAACGTTGGACAGCAGATTACGGGACGTCGAGTCCCGCAGCAGATTACGGGACTTTTGCTGTCATCTAACGAGAGACCTGGAAAATGTTGTTTTGCAGAGGAGATAACTGACATTACTGAACAACTGGGCCAGTCTGCAAAAACCATCCACGAGGTGGAGAAAGCAGCTAAACAAGTGGAACAGGACAAGAGGGAAATCCAAGTCGCCCTTGAGGAAGCAGAGGTGCTTTTCTTTATCAATTGTTTCATTTTATTTTCTACTGACTGCAGCCAAGATGCATGTTGTTGAAACTTTAGTTTCAATATTGAAGGGGTTCCCTTATCATTATACACATTATATTTGCTATACGAGTGATAACCCCCGCTATTGCTAAATTAAGCTGTGCATGACAACAGCACACTGATTTGCTAACAATGGAATGAAATTTCACCAGCTTTGGTGTCATTACTCTTCCCATTCTCGTAATACCTGACTAAATAGGCCTAAGGTGGTCAGACAAAGGATCACTTGATGCTTAGATGTGGTGCGGGTATGCTGGTCAGTACGCTGACCCAGTCACATGTCGTCATCCTCCAGTCCTCCATGGAGCAGGAGGAGGTCAAACTGCTGCACATCCAGCTGGAGCTGAGCCAGGTCAGGTCGGAGGTGGACCGCAGGGTGTCGGAGAAGGACGAGGAGCTGGACCTGCTGAAGAAGAACCACCAGAGGAACGTGGACATCCTGCAGAGCGCCCTGGATGCTGAGACCCGTGGCCGGAACGACGCCGTGCGCCTCAAGAAGAAGCTGGAGGGTGACATCAACGAGATGGAGATCAACCTGGGCCACGCCAACCGCCAGGCATCCGATTCCACAAAACAACTCCGGACCATGCAGTCCCAATACAAGGTCGGCAGGCAGCTACACTGCCACTGACGCAGTTGCCTCTGCTATGTCTAGATACGTTAACTCCTTTGACCCAGGACTCAGTGTGAGCGTGTGACAAAGAAACAAAACCGCAGTTAAATTGTCTTTTTTTTTAACGAGACGTGTCAATGACATCATCCATCACAACACACGGCATGCTCCGAAAGTCTACTTGTGCAAAACAGTGGGAACTGACGGCGGTGCCTTCTCTGACTGAACCACGGCCACTTCCTAAACCAACTTGAGTTGAGGTCGGGAGACGGTA
Source organism: Malacocephalus occidentalis (assembly GCA_900312585.1). NCBI lineage: Eukaryota > Metazoa > Chordata > Actinopteri > Gadiformes > Macrouridae > Malacocephalus > Malacocephalus occidentalis. Next base: position 18,381 of record OMOU01090555.1, read on the forward strand.
TTTGCTAACCGGACAATCCTCTTCCTTGATCTTCCGTGCAGGACACCCAGGTCCATTTGGATGAAGCTCTCCACAGTCAGGAGGACCTGAAGGAGCAGCTGGCCATGGTGGAGCGGCGGGGCGTCCTCCTGGCGTCAGAGGTGGAGGAGATAAGGGCGGCGGTGGAGCAGTCGGAAAGGAGCCGCAAGCTAGCTGAGCAGGAGCTGCTGGACGTCAGCGCGAGGGTTCAGCTGCTTCATGCCCAGGTATCCCAACTGCTGGGGGAGCGGACCTTCCTTAAAGGGGAACCACCGCGCTTTGCGGTTACGGTTGCGATATCATATGTCAACAAAATAACTTTTGTTTGAAAGCCTTGAATACTTCACTATGAAACGCAAGTGATGGATAATTATATTGAGAGCAATTGACAACCGACTGAAACCACTCCTCTATTAGCTTATACTGTACTATTAGCTTATACTGTACTATTAGCTTATACTGTACTATTAGCTAACTCTTTCTCCACTTGGACAGAACACTGGTCTCCTGAACAGCAAGAAGAAGATGGAGTCTGATATCACTCAGCTGCAGTCAGACATGGAGGACACCGTCCAGGAGGCCCAGAATGCAGACGATAAGGCCAAGAAGGCCATTGTCGACGTAAGCCTCCATCTGAATGTATTCTCTTCAATCTCCTATAAGTACATGTAGCCTACCTGTATGCATCACATACATAGAATCACTATGAATCACTTTGGAGTGACTAAAACGTAATGAATGACAAATCATCTGTCTGTCACAAAGTGATCCAAATTGAATAGCATCCCTGGGAGCTGTTTATTTTGACATCAAACATTGGAAAAAGCAGGCCTAATTGAGTGTTTCCCATTGCAGGCAGCCATGATGGCAGAGGAACTGAAGAAGGAGCAGGACACCAGCGCTCACCTGGAGAGGATGAAGAAGAACCTGGAGGTGACAGTGAAGGACCTGCAGCAGCGGCTGGATGAGGCCGAGAACCTGGCGCTGAAGGGCGGCAAGAAGGAGCTGCAGAAGCTGGAGAACAGGGTGGGGTACTCCTTATCCCGGTGCTGACACGAGAGGAGGAGAGGAACTGAGATACCCCTACCTGCCTGCTCACTAATGACATGCATTAATGCCGGGCAAATTCACTGAGAACCTACCAAAACTGACATTCAGAACCCAGACTTCATCTTGATCATGTCTGTTCATAAATGTACAAAAAGCGGCCGTAGTTAATCTGCATGTTTCCTTACATTATTTAGTAAAATCACAAAGAAAAGATATGCACTCGTTCATTGGGAAAAAAGATCCCAGCTTTAATCGTTTGGCATATATACACTACAGACCTTGTCAGAGAACTACTGCATTGAGGGCAGTGTAAAAACCATCTAACCGGAGATCTAAACATAGCCTACTTCTATGAAGGTTGGAGGTAATCCAGCTTGTTCCCTCAGGTCCGGGAGCTCGAGGCCGAATTGGAGACGGAGCAAAGGCGCAGCGGCGACTCCATGAAGGCTGTGCGCAAATATGAGCGGAAAATGAAGGAGGTCTCCCATCAGGTAGGCTAATATGCAATGTCTATGTGCACAAATATTATACAAGGTAGATGGAGAGATGCAGACGGATGGCAGGTGAATGGACGGTCATGATCTGAGTGTTTCAGGGGGAGGAGGAGAGCAAGACCACGGCCCGACTCCAGGACCTGGTGAACAAACTGCAGCTCAAAGTCAAGTCGTACAAGCGCCAGAGCGAGGAGGCGGTGAGTTGGCTGCAAACGTCCGCGTCCAAGTGCTTTGTCGACAAAGGTTTAGCACAACATGGTAATCTGTAGCTCAACATGCATCTGAATTGCAATAGTGAACTATGGCGACGAGAATAGTGAACTGGGCTGTTATTCATCGTGGGAGGACGGCGATTCTCTCGTGTGATTGGCAGGAGGTGCAGACCAGTGTCCATCTGGCCAAGTTGCGGAAGGTTCAGCACGACCTGGAGGAGGCGGAAGAACGCGCCGACATCGCAGAATCTCAAGTCAACAAACTACGTGCTAAAAGTCGCGACATCTCTGGCAAAGGAGAATAGATTTGGAGACTGGTATTCTCTCTGCTGTGGTGTGTTACAATGGGATGGTTGAGACGTCGTTGAGATTGGCAAAATTAACAAGTCAAGTCAACATTTTCTTTTGAAATTTGAACATTTATATTGTTAATAAACATACTATGCTTGTCCTAAAATATATATATATAAAATATATATGTTAAGATGTTAAGTGTGTGTTTCCACATCAGTTTATTTGTAGTAGCTGGAGACATGTACTGGAATAATTGTAAAAGTAACCTATTAGTTAGTCTCTGATCACAAGCTGCACAATACGTCAAATGACCTGAGCTTTCTCAATATTAAATTATGTCAAATATGTGCAGTGTTTGTTGGTATGTGTGTGTGTGGAACATTTGATACGCATTGCCCACAGTGTCAGGAAACGGTTCATGTTTATCATCACACTTAATTAATATTCGTAAACATGTTATTATACACCAATGTTATCACAGGCCTACATCAAGTTTTTTCTGGGGGGGGGTTCATGAAAATGACACCACTTCGTAATTTATACAGCAGCTGCAGTGGCAGCTGGCCGCCACAAGAAGGAGTCATTGGACACATAATGTCGTCCCAAACAACTGTCGTCCGAGTACATCGGTGCGACGATGAAGTTCGATGTATTTAGAGGATGACATACAGCAATACGAACCGCCATTTCGGGAATAGTATGACCCATATAAACCACCCATGTAAATGCCTTTCAATGTATTCATGAAAGCTTTTACACTGGGTCAAACACGCTGATTTTTATGTATATTTATGGTTAATGTGAGCGATAATCTGATGAAGGCAAGGCTGTGATTGTAGTGTGTAAGGTTAACAATGCCGTCCTATTATACAACATACTTGCTACAGTCCACGTTACTCGTTAGTTACTCACAACAGTGTCTTCCTGGTCCTGTTCTGTGAAACCAACAGGAATGCACACGTTGGGTGATAACACACCAGCTGGGCAGTGCTGCTCATCACGTCATTCGTCAATTAACGTCAATTGACAGATTATTGGTTACAAATATCAAACACACACACACACACCAGCCCATGACGTTGTGTTGTGACACAGTGATGCAGTGCAAAGGCCCCTCTGACAATAAAGTTGAGTTCACCTATTCAGTAAAAAAAAACACACATTTGTAGGTATATTTAAGTCTCGAATTTAGGACTAAACCTATCATCATTGGGACATGATTAAAACTAAACTAAAATGATGCCTATCACGCTCTCTACACAATGGCTCATTTGCATTACAATGGCTATCTTGTCAATCGAAATCAATCTATTTTCTCCATTTGATTGATTGCTTCAAATATCAATTTTCTATTTTTCTATTTTCTAGTAATTGTTTTTAGTTTACAATAGCCTATTTTTAACCAATGAAAACAAACAGCAAGCAGCAGAATCCAGCATTGTAATTGTTTTATTCATTATAATTTATGGGAACATCCGATTCCAAAAATGATTTGATGAATTACAAAATCAGTGATTTTTCCTTCCAGTAATGAATAGATATTTTATCAGACAGCATTCCTCCAGTGCCTTAATTCCCCTTTAACCAGACATGGGGAATTATTCACCACTGGTCTTTCCCTGAGAAAGTACAAACACATTTGATGATTATTATTTGTATTATTATGATTGATTATCTGCTATGCAATTATAAGAATGAAACTACACATGTACATATCCAAAGTGAATGACGTGTGTCTAAGGAAATCACAATCAAGTTTCTATGGATACACGTTTTGGCTAAATGACTAAATGTTCAATTCCTCGTTTCTGGACCCCACCTTGCCCATGTCGCGGCTCCTGGCTCTCATCTTGTTGAGCTGGGACTCTGCGATGTCTGCCCGCTCCCCCGCCTCCACCAGGTCATGCTGCACCCGCCTCAGTTTGGCCAGGTTGCTGTTGGCCTGCTCCTCCTGTCAGGACAGAGGACCCACCGATGACCTAGCATCAACCATCGATGACCCAGCATCAACTCCCACCCATGACCCAGCATCAACTCCCACCCATGACCCAGCATCAACTCCCTCCCATGACCCAGCATCAACTCCCTCCCATGACCCAGCATCAACTCCCTCCCATGACCCAGCATCAACTCCCTCCCATGACCCAGCATCAACTCCCTCCCATGACCCAGCATCAACTCCCACCCATGACCCAGCATCAACTCCCTCCCATGACCCAGCATCAACTCCCACCCATGACCCAGCATCAGTACCCACCCATGACCAAGCATCAGTACCCACCCATGACCCAGCATCAGTACCCACCCATGACCCAGCATCAACTCCCTCCCATGACCCAGCATCACAGATATCCGGGGTGTCTAGCAGGTTTGCGATACATTGGGTTAGGATAGGAGTTGGGAAGATTAACGATAGATTATCTGAAGATAAAGGAAAGATTGTCTCAATTAGTTAGATTAGCAAATTAGCAATTTAATTAGAGCTAGATTAGCATTATACGAGCTAGATTAGCAATCGTTTAGTTCGATAAATAGTTTGATTAGCAATACAGCCACAGATTAGCAATATATTTTCTAGATTAATGATGGTTTATTTACATAGCGATATATGAGCAACATTTGTATGACTAACTATTAGCTTGATTAGACTTTTAGGCCTATAAGCATTATATTGGATGGTATACCAGTAAAGTAGCGCTAGTTTAGCTAGGTTAGTGTTACTTTAGCTAGATTTGCGATGGACAACGACAGCACTCACGGCTTCATCCGACTGCCGCTTGTGTGCTTTGACCTTCATTTGGAGTTTGTCCACCAGCTCCTGCAGCCTGGTCATGTTCTTCTTGTCCTCCTCCAACTAAATCCCACAATAACCAACCATGATCATGTCCAAGGCTATGTTAGCTCTGTTTGAGTACAATATCCACCCTTTCTCTCAATGGTACGATCCTATAATGCATGGCAGTATATGCACCTGATAGCTGAGCTCTTTAATCCTGCGTTCATATTTCCGGACACCCTTCACAGTGTCTGTGGCGTGTCTCTGTTCTGCCTCGAGTTCATTCTCAAGCTCTCGTACCTGCAACACGGAAAACAAGTGTAAGTATATCTTTGAATATCTACCAAAACCATTTTGTCTCATCCACTTTCTGTGGGCAGGATCGTTCAATGCGGGTTAGACATTTGACTCCCTGCCAAAAAAGGTTGTGGGTTCAGAACCCCCCAATGTCATATAATAGAGACACCACGAAGAAACGAAACTCAAACGTGTACAGAAGAACAGTAACTCGGATGGTTGCATCGACAACACACGAAGAGCACAACCGGCTGGTTTCCATGACGGCAGTATAGGTGTCGTGTTACCGCACCCTGGTCTCCAGTTTCTGGAGCTGCTTCTTGCCGCCCTTCAGCGCCAGGTTCTCGGCCTCGTCCAGCCGCTGCTGCAGGTCCTTCACTGTCGCCTCCAGGTTCTTCTTCATCCTCTCCAGGTGAGCGCTGGTGTCCTGCTCCTTCTTCAGTTCCTCTGCCATCATGGCCGCCTGCAAATGCAAAACGCGCGCCATTGTATCTATTGCTGCACACAGATCACCTTGGTCCACAAGTGGACAAGTAAAGTGTATTCTATAAAGCACAAAGGCCATTCACATTGATTTGCATAACCATGACCTCACATTTAATTATTCAAAAGATAATTGTAAAATAAAAGCAAGAAAGTAGATTAACACTTGAAAGGGAAAAACAGGACATTTAGTGCAATTCGTAGTATTTGAACCCTGATTTACAAAGTGTTGAGGTAGACCTCAGATGTTGGTAGTTACCCTGGTAGTTAACAGTAAGCAGACTGGCCCTGATGACCTGAGAGCTCTGGTGGGCTCATAACAGAGATTCAGCCCAAACGTTTTAGTGTGCTATAGACAAGGGTCTCCCAAAACCTGATTAGGTTCCATGTGGTTCCACAGTATATCATGTATGATGTTCTCACGTCTGTCACAGCCTTCTTGGCCTTCTCCTCAGCATTCCTGGCCTCTTGCACGCTGTCCTCCACCTCACTGTGGATCTGCATGAGCTCAGCCTCCAACTTCTTCCGGCTGTTGATCAGGCTGGTGTTCTGTTCAGAGACACAGAGACACAAGGAGGACAGACACATGAGAGAGGGACACCAGTATCATCACCAGACGAGGAGGAGGTGAAGAGAACCAGACCTGGGAGTGGAGGAGCTGGGCCCTCTCCGTAGCGTCCAGGAGCTCCTGCTCCGCCACCTTGCGGCTCCTCTCGATCTGCTCCATGGCTCCCCGGGTCTCCTCCACCTCCGCCTGCATCAGATTGCTCCGGCGCTCGGACATGGCCACCTGCTCCTTCATGTCCTCGCTCTCCTTCAGCGAGTCCTCCAGGTGGACCTGGGCGTCCTGCAGACACAAAGACACTAGCAAATATTTCACATCTGGTGTTTTATGGAGGTATCTCTCACACCCGGTGTATGTGGTTTAATAATTAATAGACTAATCTATGTGTGTAATCTATGTTCTGTGCAACTTAAATCTGCTGAATAAAAAATTAACTATGAATTTTGGTAATGCTTGCTTTTGTGGATGTGTCCTACCCTAGTGCACGTTACCTTGAGCTGAATTTGTAGGTTCTTCAGTTGTTTCTGGGCCTCTGCAGCCTGTCTGTGAGCACGGCCCAGCTGGACCTCCATCTCGTTCAGGTCGCCCTCCATCTTCTTCTTTACCCTCAGGGCATCATTTCGGCTGCGGACCTCCACGTCCAGCGTGGCCTGCAGGGACTCCGCTGCCCGCTGGCCGGTCCTCTTCAGCTGATCCATCTCCTCGTCCTTCTCAGATACCTTCTTGTCCACCTCGGCCTTCAGCTGGTTCAGCTCCACTTGGACCCGCAGGATCTTGGACTCGTTGTGCTCCAAGGAGGCCTGGACGGGAAGATGAGGATCAGAATCGGATGGATTCATTGCCAGGTAACTTTGATTATTCAAGGACTTATTTCTGATATCCACAATAGAGAACTCTGTATATTCAATAAAGACACTAAGACACTAAGCATGTGAGTGTAGCAGCAGCAGATTTACGGATAAAATATTTCAAACAAGATTATGGAAATGTAAAATAAATGTATTACCAAAGAGGCCAACATTATTATATCCCACGCGATTTACATTGTCTGTTTAGAGAACAGTATCTCATGAGCATCTCCCCAGCATGAGGTTGCAGTCCATCAGGACCAAAACGCCACAAAAACAGCTTCTTCCCCACGGCAACTGACCTCATTAACAAGACCTGTGACCCCCCACTGATCCCCATCAATTCCCACCCCCAATGGACACAATGGATATATATATTTGCGTTTCACCTCACTGATTCCCACCCTCCATGGACACTCCTGGGTTACATTAACGCACATCTTTTCTTTAAATTGTTACTTTGTATTGCTTATTTATTTGTAAATAATTATATGTATATTTAGAATTTTTTGATTTGTATTTTATTTCTATGTTTGTACTCTATATTCAATGTTCAATGTTCGGCACTAATTGTACAAAAGCACATTCCTTGTTTGCAACATCTATGGAAATGAAGCTGAAGAAGTCACTAAATGTAGATCTTGGGTGAGTGTTACAGATTTAAATGGAGATTATGGGCGCCATCTTGACCTCTGCCTCCTCCAGTGCCATCTGAGTCTCCATCTTCTCCATCTCTGTCTGTTTCTTGGCCTTCTCCAGCTCATGCATGGTTCTGCCAGTCCCCCCAAGCTGCTCACTGAGATCCATCGTTTCCTCTAAATCAAAAATACAGTCACACAAAATCACCACGATGAGCGGAGGGGTCAAGACACGAGTTCACTGGAGACAGAGATGCCTATTGTTCTTTCATTTGACAAACCTAAATACAATGCATTTCTGTAAGATTATAGTCAAAGTACTTTTTCACTATATATATTTTTGTATTGTATCATCTTATTTTAAGATTTGTGCTTTGGCATTATACTGTAGAGAGAGAGACAGAGAGACAGAGACAGAGGCAGAGAAAGACAGCCAGAGACAGAGCGAGAGACTGACAGACAGAGGGATAGAGAGAGACCGAGGCACCTTAGAGGAACATACGTTGCAGATTCTTGTTCTCACGCCTGAGGACCTCCAGCGTCTCCTGGGCCTCCTCATAGGCGTTCTTCATCTTGAAGTTCTCGGTGCCCAGGGAGCGCACCTCTTTCAGGGCTGCCTCCAACTCCACCTGGCCCTCCTCATGCCTTTGCTTCCACTCGGCCAACACCTGAAAACACGTCGACGAGGAGCTTTTGAATTAAATGTGATATCTACTGTGAAGCTACTGTTCGCATGAGCGCTAGATAAAACATAAAACAACTACTAATCTTATTATAGTCTGATTTCCCTGTCCAGTAATTTTTGTTGTTGTTTTAGTGCAAGCTCCAATTTTGATTTGCTTTGATTGTTCCTCAGCCACACTTGCAAGTCGCTTTGGATGAAAAGCATAAAATGACTAAATGTAAACAAAACATCAGCCATGATTTTGCTGCATCCATGCCCCATTGACCCACCCTGAATCAACTCAGCTAGCTAATCTCCACTCACCTTGTCGAAATTCCTCTGCTTCTTGTCCAGGGCGGAGGTGGAGGCATTGGACCGCTCCATGTCCAGCATCAGATCCTCCACCTCCCCCTGCAGCCGCTGTTTCGTCTTTTCCATGGAGGAACATTTAGAGTTCATGGCCTCCATGGCCTCCTCCGCCTCCTGGAGACGCAACGCAAGCTTCTTCCTGGAAGCGCACAAGCAGCATTACATTTATAAAGGTCATGTATGTAAGAATCATGAATTCCTTCAGGGACTATATCCAGGATTTTACAGGCACAAATCGCTGGCATATTTATCTGAGCATGGCACTGCCTTGGAATTCAGCTAGTAGTACTAATAGCACTCGTTATAAACGTCACGTAACAGTATCAGCAGTACAAGTGCTACCAAGCAGGAGCATTAGCACGACATGATAACACACACAGAGGCCAAGGACCTTACTTGGCCTCCTCCAGCTCCTCGGTCCTCTGGATGGCGTCGGTCTCGTACTTGGTCCTCCACTGTGCCACCTCGCTGTTGGCTTTGGACAGGCCTCGCTGCAGCTCCGCCTTGGCCTCCTGCTCCTCCTCATACTGCTCCCGCAGGAGCTCGCAGTCGTGGCGCGCAGACTGCAGACCGTGGGCCAGGGAGTTCTTGGCCTGGGCAGCCGAGGAGGGAGAGACAGGAGAAAAGATGATTCAAGGGGTGGAAGGGTCAGGGAAAAACAGCCCCTATAACCTAACCTGCCCTAAGCTTGTTGGTGGGCTGGGGGTGGCTTACCATGACCTCTTCCTCGTTGAATCTCTTCAGTTCCTCCGTCTGCTGGAGGAAAGCGTGTCTTCCACGTGTGAGCTGGGACATCAGGGACTCCTTCTCCTCCAGCTGGCGAGACATCTCCGCTGGACATCATAGGAATACACTTTATTTAGGGAAATGGATCAACGTAGGCAGGGATACGTCAATAAGACAGAGGACTGACATATGGAGGGAGGGCAGAATATAAAACTTTTTCAATTAGATGAAATGTCACACCAAATAAGCATAGCGCTACCATAGTACAGTCAAAACAAATATCTTATACTAATGCTCACCATTTTCGGTCTGCAGTCGTGCTTTCTGGCCGGAGAGGTCACTGATCAGTCTCTGATGTTCTTCCTCTTTGGTCTTGGCCTCATGAAGGTTGTCTTCCAGCGAGCGGCACAGTTTCTCCAATCCGGTCTTTTTAAAATAAAAACAAAATTACATCAGCGTTATATCATGTGACATTATCTGTCACATGCACATCCCAGAGTGTTTTTGCGTGTTTCAAATGTAATTGAAAGGAGAACCCGGTCTCCAAATCAGACCAATGGCTTCAACGGATTATACTTATATCAAACTCTGATTTATATCATCATTTGCTGTCATTGGTCTGATCAGGAGAAGATCAAATCCCTTCTGGGAAGCAACGTATGAAGCGGGACTCTCTCATATCTTACAACATCCAAGCTTTAAGATGCACCCGTTCTAAACCTACAGAAGACTCATTGGCCCACCTTGGACTTGGCCACGGCCTCCGTGTTGCTGGACAGGTCATCCACTTCCAGCCGCAGCTCACTCTTCTCCTTCTCCAGCTTCTGTTTGACCCGCTGCAGGTTGTCCAGGTGTTCTCCCAGCTCTGCCACACTGTCCGCGTGCTTCTTGCGCAGGACAGCAGAGTCGGCTTCATGCCGCAGGGAGCTCTCTTCCAGGTCGCGCCGCAGTTTGTGGAACTCCGCCTCGCGCTTCTTGTTGACCTCCACCTGGGCGGCGGTGGCTCCTCCGGCCTCCTCCAGCCTCTCGCTGATCTCCTCCAGCTCGCGGGACAGATCGGACCCCTGCTTCTCCACTTTGGCCCGAGACGAACGCTCTGCCTCCATCTCCTCCTCCAGCTCCTCGATGCGGGCCTGCACACGAGGAATACGCCAACTCTACTTCTTAATCTGGAATTCCACAGTAGACCTAGATAGACCTAGATAGACCTATTTTATACTCTGTCAATAATGTTTACTTATCCTGTTTCTAATCGTCATTTCTACTATCGTGTGCATGTAAACATAGATTTTTTTTTCGTATACTTGAAATTGTGTCCCTTTCAAATTATTTTACTGTCATGGACTTCTTCTGCTTTGACATCCTTATTTCCCTTAACGGATAAATACATTTAATCTATCTTATTTTATGAATCCTAGTTCAGAGAGTATATAAGTTCAGAGATGTTGTTTCTGAACTTCTCTTCAGATGGCCTGGTTACCTGCAGTTCCTTGATCCCCTTCTGAAGCTGAACACCGAGGGACTGTTCATCTTCTAACTTGGTCTGCAGTTGGGACACTTCAAAGTCCTTCCTTTAGAATGAATAAAATGAGGACAGCGTGACGATAAATTGCAAGAGGAGAAATGAAGTGAATAAATGTGTACAATTCCCTAAAGAAACATTCATGCAGAAAACATGCATCGAGGATAATTAGACCATTGTGGGTACAAGCAATTGTATATGAAAAGGGGAACATAAGTAGACATAAATATTCAGTATAATGTTATATGCCGTAAGATACATTATCATGTACACATCCTTGCATATTATATTGAGATGAAAAGCTAAATACTTCTTCAGCTTCTCGTCCAGCTGCTGCATGGCGTTCTCCACATCCATCAGCATTTCCTGGGCCAGTTTCAGGTCTCCTTCCAGCCTCCGCTTGGCTCGCTCCAGGTCCATGCGGATCTTCTTCTCGTGCTCCAGCGAGCCTTCCAGCTACAGGTCACAGTTTTCACCATTCAGGACAGTGAATATCAATTGTAATAGGGATGGTCGTCGTCGCATAGGCTGTACTAAACCGAATAACCGTCCGTCTAGTAGTAATTACATTTCATTTGATTCCAGAGAGAACATCATACGTGGCCACCAGTGAGCAGTGAAACCAGAGCTACCTCGTCCACCTGTTGCTCCAGCTTGGCTTTGGCCTTGGCCAGCGTGTTGCTCTTGTCCTCCTCTGACTGGAGGTCATCCAGAGTTTGCTGCTGGGCTTCCTGCAGGGCCTTCTTCTCCTTGGTTAGCTTCACTATGTTCTCGTCTTGACTCATGATCTCTTCTGTGAGATTTTTCATCTAAAAATGGCAGAAAAAAGAAAAACATATTTATCCATTCCATACATGTCGTTGAGGAACAGTTAGGAACTCAAGGAAAGGCCCCTATTATACCACCAGGTGTGAGTGTAATTAGCCATTCCAAGCAGTTTTTGGAATCTCCAGTTTATGACATCACAAGTGGGAGTGTCCACCCAGATGTTGGAGATAGTGTACCTTGTTCTCTATGGCGTGCTTCTCCTTCTCCACTTTGGCCAGTGTGAGCTCCAGGTCGTCGATGTCCTTCTTAAGCTCGGAGCACTCGTCCTCCAGCTTCCTCTTCTTGGCCGTCAGCTCGGCGTTGATCTCCTCCTCGTCCTCCATCCTCTCGGACACCTCCTTCAGCTTGGCCTCCATCTGGATCTTGCTCTTGATGAGGCCCTCGCACCGCTCCTCTGCGTCCAGCAGGTTGTCCGCCTCCTAGAGTGGAACGCAGAGCGAAGGTGAGGACGCCGTGGCAAAGCTCACATGCTATGCAGATGATACAATGGTCAATTAATGCCAATTAAACAAGAATCACCTCGAGTGCTCCTGGATTTGCATTCTCCAAATTGGACCAATGACGGCAATGGTTCAACTTGTCAGCAAAACTATTGTTGATTGTGGTCATTAAAAAAAAAGAATGTAGATTTTTCGGTAACTTACTGATTGTACTTGAAGAACAAGGTCGTTCTTTTCCTGCACAACGGACACCATTTTTTCCTCCAGCTCGCGTCGCTTGTGTTCGGATTTTGCCAGGTCATCTTTGAGCTTGGCGAAGTCCTCCTTCATCTGAGCCATCTCCTTCTCAGACTCGGCGCTCTTCAGCAGTGGCTTGAGCTTAAAGTAGAGCCTCATCCAGGGCCAGTGTTTGACGTTCATGAAGGAGCGAACGTTGTACTGGATCGTGAAGATGGCTTCCCTGTCAAAGCAAAGCCAGCGTGAGTTCCCCCCGTAACGGGAAACCAAACCGACCCCACTCCCTAGACCCATGGCCCACTTCTGGTAGATATGGTGTGGGGGGGGTGTAGCCAGAATGCTTGAATGTTACCTGCTGACACAAAATTGCCAGTACTTTCCTTTAATAACAATACATTTCAGAGCTTGACTTGGCTATAGGGTTACCTTCTGACCACCATCTTCTGGTACTCCAGACGGACAACATAGGCACGACATAGGGCCTGGGTGGAGGTGACCACCTGGGCTAAGCGCTCGTCACGCATCTCCTCCAGAGTTCCCAAGAGACCGGCTTTAAAAAACACCTGCAACAACAATCAATCACTTATTGATTGATGAGAGATCTCCAGCTTTCTTGTTCAGTAGCAGCAGTAATGATCAAACGGTAATTATTTCATTATTGAAATATTGTGACTGAAAATGAAACCACGTAGTGTAATGGACATGAATAAGCATGGATAAAACTTTTGCTGTTCATGTCGTGCTGTGGCCGAACTTTAACAAATCCATTGGGACCATCAGACACACAAATGCCAACCTTGGTGTATCCAAACTTGTACTGTGTGTGATCCACGTCTATGGAGCCCAGTAGCTTCTCAGCGGCTTTCCGGTTGTCCATAAACTGGCCCTCAGGAACGGCGCTCGCATTCAGAATCCTGTACCTGGGGGGGGGGGACAGGTGTTGCACGACTACCCTTTAATCATCTGCACCATTTCCATGACACATAGATGTTAACAAAGCACCACACCATCTTCTTGTATTTTAGTGTTACCTTGTTTTATCTCATTTATCTTTAGCTTAACTTAGCGTCGCTATTGCTATCTATGAGAGTGTAATGGACCTCTGTTTGAAGTCCCCATAGAGGATCCTGCTGGGGAAGCCCTTCCTGCAGATCCGGATGCCCTCCAGCACCCCGTTGCAGCGCAGCTGGTGAATAACCAAAGGGTTCTCCATCACACCTGCATGATACAGGTAGGAAGCACAGTTAAACTGCTTTTACTAGGAGTGTCATGTTATTGTGAAGACTTGAGGTACATGCCATCAATGCGCAAGTTAGGCGTTGGTTCACCTTGTCCCAGGAGGCCTACAGGTAGGCTGTGGACATTGGACATTGTGGATCGGACCCAGAACCTTTCATCTGGTACATTAGCTTGCTAGCCCCGTTATCGGACTACTCTTTCTCTGTACTGGTGCTGTTGAATTGGTTTGCTTTTTGTGACTGGTTCATTTCGATAATAATTTTGATAAAAATAGAGATACTTTTATCCAAAAGAAATGTACATTGAATGCCCATCTAGCGATGGTAAGGGTTAGGGTGGGGTATCTGCTCAACGATGCCTCCTTGCAGACTGCAGATGTTGAGTTGTTTCTGTGTTTCTCTTATCGAATGCTCACCAGGTGTTTTTGTCTCATTAGGAATCAGGCAGCGCACAAAGTGAGGATGAGTGGTTCTCAGGTTGGTCATGAGCTTGCCAAGGTTCTCCTGATTAAAAACAACAAATAATCACACACAACAACAAGACACTCATCATCATCAGAGGTTCAAATGTTTTCCAATCTACGAATCATTATTTCCCATTCATTTGTTAATTCCACGAGAGGTTGATGGACACTTTAATGAATTGAAACCAGGTTTTAAGTTTTGAATCTGACCATGTCCACCAATGTAATTCCCCCAAATCGTTCTCCCTTTCTTCATGATCTACATGACAATGACAGGTCAATGACAATGACAGGTCAGACAGAACTTCAGACAGAGAAGCTCAGTTCCTCACCCTAAACAAGGCCGACACTGTCTGGAAGGAAGCTCCCTTTTTCTTGGCCCCTTTCTTGGCCCCGCCTCCTGCTGCTGCATTAAAAAAGAGCTATCATTTATGATCACTTCAGCACAAATCTGATTCATTTCTGTCCTATATGGTCCCATAACTAATAGGATAAGGTAATAAGAGCAAATCATAAAATGACCAGACAGCGTGACACATTGGGATAAGGTTGGGCTACGATGAATAGCAAATGTTCACATGCTTTTAAAACCATGCTCTACCGAATAAGATGTCTTGTAACATGACTGGAGACCAGAGAAGGCGGTCATCATTACCATCCGTCGCAGAGAAGCTTGCGTACAACATGGACAGGATTCGGACGGATGACTTCTGGTAGAGCTGCACCACCGACTCGTTCAGCGGGTCCTTGTTCTTGTCCAGCCAACCCGACACGTTGTAGTCCACGGTGCCGGCGTAGTGCACCAGGGTGAAGTGTCCCTCGGGCTTCCCCTTCACGGCCTTGGGCTTCAGGAAGCAGCCGTTCTTACCCAGGTGCTGGTCGTAAAGCTTGTTCTTGAAGGACGTGTCGGAAGACTTGGGGAACATGCACTCCTCCTCCAGGATGGAGAAGATGCCCATGGGCTGAGGACGTAAATGAAGAACAGGATGGATGGATAGATATACTGCAAGATAGATCTTTCTCTGTTCTCTGGTGGATTGTTGTGGAGTTCAGAGTCCTTGTGTGTCTATACTTTTTGAAGCGGTGCAGTTTACCTTCTCAATGAGGTCGATGCAGGCCGCCAGGTCCATGCCAAAGTCGATGAACTCCCAGTCGATGCCTTCCTTCTTATACTCTTCTTGCTCCAACACAAACATGTGGTGGTTGAAGAACTGCTGCAGCTTCTCGTTGGTGAAGTTGATGCACAGCTGCTCCAGTGTATTGAACTGGAAATAAAAAACGTATTTGCGGTCCGCTTCGAGGACATTTGAAAGAATAGTTGAAAGCAATGTGTGTAAATTATCTGTATGTTGTGCGTCTGAACCTCGTTATTTAAGAGTTACTATTGAGCTGGTGCTTTCATTCAAAGAGACATGCAGGGAACTGTTTTTCATACATGAGCAGGTAGGGGATTAGACTGTAACCACGACGATGGCTATCCTGTCCATCCTTAAACAACGTAGCCTACATCAAAAATCTCAAAGCCGGCGATATCTAGGACGCCTATGAAGTGCTGCCGGGGCTGTCGGGTGTCCAGCTGTTGGTTGATCCTCACGACCATCCACAAGAACATCTTCTCGTAGACAGACTTGGCCAGGGCTCCGATAGAGTTGTACACCTGGAATGTATATGAAGACAGGTGAAGACAGTAGAAACCCATCCTATGTACTGAGTTAGCTGAGGAGACACTTGGTTGTTTTAGACACTGAATGAAGGGAGATCGTTCGATGGAAATGTTTTTGGAAAACGTATGCATGTGGAAAGACAGGTGACAATGTAGCAGTCTGATGGTCAGTGCCTTGCTCAAATGCCTGAGAGGTAAAAAGTTATGGGATGTTGAACAGCCATCTGATGGAAGACGATTCACCTTCACCATCAGATGTGGGGATCAAACCAGCAACCATCTCTGTGTAACGGGCTGGGAGATCCCTAAGTGAATGTGTCGGTCTCACCTGCTGAACATTCTGTCCCTTGGTGACATACTCGTTGCCAACCTTGACTCTGGGGCAGCAGAGGTTTTTCAGCAGGTCAGCAGAGTTCAGGCCCATGAGGTACGCTGCCTTATCAGCCTCTGGAGGAGAACGCCAACAGGAAGATGGTCGCTATGGTGACCCCAGTCCAAAAGCAACTAGGCTGATGCTCTGAGTGCATCAGATCAAAATCAGTTATATTCTGCGAACGGCACAGACGCAGACTAGTTTGGGTTCTTTATGAAACAAAATAGATATTTTGCTTACTTAATCCGTTAGGGACTTCTAACATGTATGTGTGCCAAGGTAAACCCAAGCTCTCTTTGCTACATGGCACCATGTTAGCATGAACTAATTAACAGTAAGACTAAAGGCACTATGCTGGACTGTGTATATCAAGTTATACATTGCATTGAACAACCAGAGAAGAAGAAAGTCTCACCCTGAGTGCCGTCCGGCTCGGCCTGCTCCTCTCGCAGCTTCTGCTTGAACCTCATGTTCCCAAAATGCATCACGGCGCCAACCATCTTGTAGATGCCTGCTTTCTCCTCAGCAGTGAAGCCCAGGATGTCAATGGCTTCCTGCCACACAAAGAGGTCGGGTACCATGACAAAGTGAGAGGACGAATGAGTGAGCGCGAGTGTAACAGTGCTTGTCTGACACCGCTATGTGGTGTGGAGGCTCGCACCGGCGATCCCAGTATTGTGGTGCCCGCTGTGATTTGGGTTACTGGGTTATTTGTGTCCTCCGGAGGGCGGTTTACCCTGGATGACACCTAGCGCTCCGTGACACCCTTAACCTTGTGCCCGATCTGGGGCACAGCTACATTGTAATGGTGCTTCTCTGACAGCACACCCCAGGCCTGTAAGACGAACACTCCGCTGAGCCACTAACAGAATGCCCCAGTATATACGCAGTATATACCCCTGCCTGCTACTGTACACAGTAGCAGGCAGGGGGAGTACGTACGTCGGTGGCCATTAGCTCGTCCATGTCGTCGATGCTCTTCACACTGATCTCCCCCTGGCTGATGAAGGAGAAGTCGTACGGGTTGGTGGTGATGAGGAGCAGATCTGGAACGCCAAGCACATACAGCACCCATCCATCTAGCTAGCATCTAACGTGTCTGCGTGCGTGCGTGCGTGTGTGTGTGTGTGTGTGCGTGCGTGTGTGTGTGTGCGTGTGTGTGCGTGTGTGCACGTGCGTGCGTGCGTGTGTATGTGTGCAGGATTTATTACCAATGAGTTCAGGTTTCTTGTTGCAAGTCAGCTGATAAAAGATGTGGTAGCTACGCTCCGCCGCTAACTGAAATGTCACCCTCGATTTCTCCAACAAATCTTCACAGAGAAGGGGAGAAAAAAAAGCTTATTCAATTGCATAAAGTACAATAAAGCACATATAGTGTTACATATAGTGGAAATAGTTATACGTACATGTTTCAATATCAGCTGAAGACAGTTTCCCAGTTGCACCAAAGTGTATTCGAATGAATTTGCCCTGTTGGAAGGTTGAACGAAGAGCCTTATGACATGCTCATTACTTGAATAATAGTATTATATGAGTATAGTATACCAAAAAGCCTCCGTTCAAATCCACTGTGATATACAAGCAGCAAACAATGTGTCGTTATCCTGCTGTCTGTAAAATGCATTTTCCCTGCAACATGATTATCACGGTGATGATGATGATTAGCGATGAGCATAAATCTGGTAATATTGATTCCATTATTGTTCCATTATACGTTCACATCAAAGGACCCCTGGTTGACCACCATGTGTGATGTGGATACGATCAAGCTCCCAGACTAGCAGTTGGTACAGTCGACTGGGTTGGCTGCTAGGCTGACCTGTCCATCAAACATCATGTGATGTCATTGATGGGCAGCCATTTTGATTTGTTTGTTGATTAGTTTGTAATGGCTAATCTACGTCACACCTGGCGGTACACTATGGTTCCTTGAATACTCACACATTATACAGATATGAAAGAGTGGGCAGCAATGTCATTCATTTGTTTTGGTTTTGCTGTAGAAACGGAGGGACTCACGAAGCGCGAGGAGTTGTCGTTCCTCACGGTCTTGGCGTTACCGAAGGCCTCCAGCAGGGGGTTGGCCTGGATGATTTGGTCCTCCAGGGTCCCCTGTGCAAAAAGAGGTGTGTTGTTTTGTTTCAAATGAAGCGCAGGAGATGAGGACGTCACTGAGAACCTTTTGAGAAACAAACGTTTGACAAAAACAAAATGGCGACCACCTTCATCTTGCTGCTCATCTCCTTCTTCTTGTCCCCAGAAACAGCGATTGTTGCAAAGTACTGGATGACACGTTTGGTGTTTACAGTCTTTCCTGCCCCGGATTCTCCGCTAACAAAGACACACATGTTCAAATGGAGGGAAATTATTCCTGTAAATGTTTCTAATTTTTGAGCAAGCAATCTAGTGAATCATACTTACGTGATAAGAATAGACTGATTCTCACGATCTACAGAGAAAAGACAATGATAAGTACATCGACGTAAAGCACTTCTCTTATACCACCAGGTGTCAGCATGATAAGCCATTCCAAGGAGCGTCCACCCAGATGTATGGTGGATAGATCAGCCTACCAGTTGCTACGGTCCACTGGGTGGGCCGCCAGGCTTGTCTATCCAGCATACTTCTAGGAGGACACTCCCACTTGTGATGTCAGGTGGGGGGCCATTCCAACCAGTTTTTGAAACCGCTTGGAATGGCTAACCGAGCTCCCACCTGGCGGTATAACAGGAGTCCATTAACCACCGAGCATGTAGCCACGGAGCCTCCTCCGAGGTCTACCCACGTGCCTGTGAGCATGAACTGGTAGGCATTGTCGGAGAGTGCGAAGATGTGCGGGGGGACCTCCACCCTCTTCTTGCCGCGGTACGAGCGCACCACCTCGGGGTTGTAGACCGGCAGCCACTTGTAGGGGTTCACCGTCACGCAGAAGAGCCCCGAGTACGTCTGGAGGGGCGGAGGGGGCAGACGGAGGCGCACAGGGTCAGGGCAAGGGGACGGATGGATGGATGGATGGATGGAAGGCAAGGATAGACAGATGAACAGATAAACAGAGACGGCCGAAAGAGATAGAAAGGAGATGGAGAAAAGATAGAAAGGAGGGAGATAGAGAGGAGATGGAGGAGCTGTTGAGGAGATCCATTGATTTGTTGCTTATTATTAATGTTGTGTTCAGCTGTGCTTTCATAGCGTTTGGTTACTCTGTAAATCAGTGATGCTGGTAAATGGAGAACTTAATGATTTGCAAGAAGCACACTTTGTAAATCAATTCTGATCCTGATATGAATTGAAACATAAACATGAAGGCAATTTCACACCCAAACCATTCGGATGGTCTTTCCACTGTGGTTGTTTTACTTTGTGTGTGCGTGTGTGTGCATGCATGTGTGTGCATGTGTGTGCATGTATGTGTGTGCATGAGTGTGCGTGCATGTGTGTGTGTGCGCGTGCGCCGCTCACGTAGATCATCCATGCGGCGTATCGCTCCTTGAGGTTGTAGAGCACAGCAGGCTCGTGCAGGTGGGTCATCATCACCATGTCCTCGATCTTGTCAAACTTGGGGGGGTTCATGGGAAACACCTGGTCCTCCCTCACCACCAGCATCTGGGGAGACACCACCACCACCACCACCACCAGTACCACCACCCAGCCAGAGCACAGAAACAAACCACAGACACCAGTGATTTCCAAATCAATGCTCTCGATGGAAACTTTAGACCAGCAACGATCAGAGGGCAGAGGGATGACGTATACTTCTTTCTTTCTTTCTTTCTTTCCGTTTCTTCATCTGGTAGACTCTTATCACAGGGTTTACAGGACAAACAATGCAATGCAACATGCAAGCTAAATTGGAGCTGCTACAGCTCAATTCTAGTTGCTCCAAAAGTGTTGCATCAACTATAATTGGACAGAGTGCAGAGGAGCAATGTGCCATATGAAGCTACACGAGTCAGAAATCAATGTGTATACAAACAAATACATACATGCATCGTTTGTTTGTATACACATGTTGTTGTTTTATTGGTAGTCAAGTCAGAAGTGCAAAAAAGTAGCGCAGAAGCAAATAACGTTAAAGGACTCCTATTATCCCACCAGGTGTGACCGTGATTAGCCATCCCAAGCAGTGGGAGTGTCTACCCCGATGTATACCGGATAGATCAGCTTACCAGTTGGTACAGCCCACTGGGTAGGCTAGTAGGCTGATCTATCCAGCATAGTTCTATTTGGACCCTTAATGCGATGTCAAGTGGGGCCATTCTGACTGGTTTTTGGAAACCCCTTGGAATGGCTAATGACTCTCTCACACCTGGTGGTATAATCGGAGTCCTTTAATACAGGAAAGGAAGTGTGCACAATGTCAGGTGACCTACCCGGTCGTCGTCCAGGGTCCTGGCGGTGACCTTGCCGTCGGCCCGTTCCCGGACGGCTGCCTTCACGTACAGCTCCTTGTCCTCGCAGACGAAGCACGCCGCCCTGCTGTCGAAGGGCCGCGACTGCGCCTCCAGACGTTCCCTCTCAGACTGGCGCAGGAACCGCCCGGCCTCCCCGAACACGGCCATTTCCCCGTCGGTGCTCATTGTTGTTGTTGTGTTTTTTGGGAGGGGGGGGGGTTTGTTTATGCCTGAAAAGGAAAAATCCAAAGATTTTTTTACTGCCGTCGTCGTCTTTTCAGAATGTATTTTTTTGTTTCTTTGGGGTCCTGATATCCACATGATGTGTAGATGTCCAGTCCGGTGACTCTGGGCACATTCACAGTATGGAACAGCAACAACGACAAACGACACAAATGCCCCAAAAAAGACGGCATCATGGCATGGAAGCAATGACATTAAATGACATAAAATAGAAAAAAGGAAACAGAACTGGAAAACAGTAGCATGACATCACTTCAGACAGAAAGCACAATGTTGCGTCTCCATAATACCAAAGGTTTGCCAACCTTGATACCTACCTTGATACCTACCTTGATACGTACCTTGATACCTACCTTGATACGTACCTTGATACCTACCTTGATACGTACCTTGATACCAATGCAGAAAGAATACATGGCTGCCCCCACCGGGTGTCTCTTTTATACAGTGCCACTGTCCTCTCCACTAAATCCATTCAAGTCTCCGTCAAATCACGTAAAGTCTTCCCGTCTGCTGCCCCATTGTCCTGTAAAGCCCTTCCTTTTTTACACGGGCCATATTCTGCTTGGGTTACACAAGCAGTGGATCAGCTAATTAACGGTTATATATATAGTGGGCGGTTGGTTATATATATATAGACGATGTTTAACACACACTGGCGTTAAACATCGTCCGCTGTGCGTTTAGCGAAGTCAACCGGGCGCATTCCAAAACGCAGATGCCCCGAGACAAGGGCCTGGATGAAGGGCAGGGGGCTGCAGCAGCTATGGTCCTCGCTGCCGATGACTTGAGATTGGAAGTCTGTTAGTTAGCTATGAGGCAAGGCGTGAGTAGTAGTAGTGTTTAGACATAGGAGGATGTTGTGAGTTGGTGCTTCAGTGATCCATTGACTGCCTGCTTGTGTTCGGGCCGATAACAGCTCTGGCCAATATAAGTGTGTGTTGTAGGTTGTTGATTGGTGTGTGAGATGACCACTTGGAGGACTTTGCAAATCAATGAGCGAATAGAAGAAAAAAGGTTTCTCTTGGGTCTTTCTGTGTGGGCACATAAAGGCGTCACATTGATTGATTGATTGATTGATTGATTGAATGATGGATATTTATATGCATGGGTGACACAAAAGCTACCTAGAAGCAGCCATGTTGATTAGTTGGGGGAGGGGAAGGCATTATGTTTTGTCCTGCATTGCATTTCGCCACCCAGGTAGCATTTAGATTGCAGTTGCCATGGTTTCCCCCAAGATCCTAGGAGGTTTTCCCCATCCAATCAAGCAATATGGCCACGAGGTCTATAGGACCTCATTACAGGAGTACAGAAGCCCTCCCAGGATCACAGTGCACCCTTCCACAGGACTTTAAATATCCTCCCTCTAACACCCGGCTTGTTGTGAATGTCTTATGTTCAACTCAGCCGCTCGGCTCTGTGATTAGCGGGTGCGGCCAGAGAAAGCAGACGACCCTTTGAAGCGGGATTTAAACAGGATTGATTATCTTCTTTTTTCTTGATTAGCCATGACAGCTGCTACGGAAATACCAGTTATCAAGGCCTTAAGGGAGCTACAGCTGTTGGGCAAAAGGCAAGATGGCCGTCCTCACCACTGCGGCAACTCGTAAGCCCTTGAGAGATGATCCTGGAGCTACTGTATACTGGCAAGGCTTTTTGTCATGGGTTATGAGTTAGGACACGGTAGCTCGATGACAGGATGCCAGACACAGGATGTTAGCATAATGTTAGTGGAGAGCCTTGACTTCATGCTTGATTGCACTTTTGATAACTGCAGTTACATTCTTTAATGAAGCGGTAATCCCCGACGTTGAGTTGTGACACATGGTGTCAAATTGTCATTTCATTTTCTTCGTGAGAACCCAACGCATCTCTTTAAACACATTGCTTAGCCTGATTTTTACCCTGGGTTTGAGAAGGAGCTGATCTTATAGAGAAAAAAATTTGAGCCTCCAAGTCATTAAGGATTGTGTCCGAAAGCATGAAGCAAACTTGTCTTTTGACATTTTTTCTCCTCCCAACCATCTCACCAAGCAGTAGAGGTTCATTATTTCTGTATTTCCCAGGCTGGGAAAGCGGGAGGGGGTGTGGGGGGGGAGGGGGGGGGGTTGAAA
>OMOU01090560.1:0-10218 GCA_900312585.1 Malacocephalus occidentalis
TTCTGCAGGTGCCTCTGATCGCCTCACATGGAGCGCCGTGTGTGTGTGTGTGTGTGACAGTGTGAAGCAGCAGTCCCGGGGAATGCCTGAGATAACGGGGAGATATTTTTATACACGAGACGTTTTGGTGAAGCGACACAGCTTATCCTTGCTGATCCGGTGATCCTACATGTGGAGAGAGAATGTCGTAGTGTTGTCTTGGAATTTATCCTTTTGCTAATGGCGTCCTCCATAATCACTCTGGTTTCGTTTTGGTTGCATAGCGACAGCAGGTGGACTGTGACACTATTTTAAGACACGAGGGGGCCGGGGGGTGGTTGGGGTTGGTTTAGTTTAGTTCTTAAGCTAAGACACAAATGACGTGCCGATATAACACAACACAACACACAACAAGTTGTAGTACTGAATCGTTGACACATTTGGAAGCGAAATGACATGGTAAACGTGTGGATTATGTATTCTGCTGAAAGGAATGCTGAAAGGATTGGAAAATTGATCCACCTGAAAGGGTTCAATATATTTATTTATCCAATCACCTGATTGAGTTAGAAGGATCGTAAACCCTTCCTTGACCTAGATAATAGGTTTGGCTCCACTCAATCCAAACCCATCAACCAACGGCCATCTTGTATGGATGGATGGGGTTCAGGAAGACAAATGAACTTTTCACAGAATAGTTTAAAGGGCTCCTATTACCACCAGGTGAGAGTGTGATTAGCCCTTCCGGGCGGTTTCAGAATCTCCCCCTCACGACATCACAAGTGGGAGTGCCCACCCCAGATGTGTGCTGGATAGATCAGTGGACCATAGCCACTGTTCGGCTGATCTGAGTCCCTTCAATTCTAAATCACCATTGTTGACTTGACCGACTTCACTTGGCCTCAATAGAAAACAATGAGGAGAGGAGGAATGGAGAAGTCTTTCATGTCATATTCTGTATGTATTCAGTTGTTTACGTTGTTTTGTTTGTTTTAGGCCGTCAGGTAGACTGACTGTGGACATGGAGGGGGGGATCGAACTCAGTACCTTTTTGACTGTGGAGTCAAACGCCTGTCTAAAACACGACACTACCATACCCCTCTTTAATCATTTGACTTTATGCTTCAAATGAAAAATTATGTAAAGAAGGAAGAGGGGGAAAAAAGGGCACATCAAAGCCAAGTGTTCTTTGCCGAAGTCCGCTGGCCGGTAATCACATTGTCCTGGACGAGAGGTCATTACTTGGTCTGCAGAGAACACAGTAAGTCCTGTTCCTTTATCACCATCTGTGTCCTCGGAGAAAGGGAGGGGATAACCATAGAAACAGAAACTGTTGCTATGGGGGATACGACTTATCTGTGGTTCAGATCCCTCAGACCTTGACTCCATTTCGATGAAACACATTTTCCGTACAATTATGAATGATGGCAAGACCTTGAGGGGACAGGATGTTTCAGCCACTCACCAGGAGCTCAAAGCTCTCCGGGACCACTTATGAGGATTCTAGATGAGCCTTTGTAGCCAAATTGTGGTTCATTCTTTCAGTTGAAAAATCAACATATATGTAATTTAACAGAACATTTGACATTTTATGGAGCATAGACTGAGGCTGGATTGTCAATTTTTGTTTATTGTTTAACCTCACCAATGCAAAAGCACTTTCAGTGAGGAGAAAAACATTTGAAACACACACATGCACACACACACGGACACGCACATTCACAGGCACACAAGCCACAGGCATATGCACATACACATGCACACATACACACAGACATAATGTGCACTAGAGAACATCTGTAGCGCATGTACCAGGAGTGTACCAGGAGTGGGCATGTGGTGTAAGTGGTGCCGCTCCAGCAGTAAATGGATCATTCAGCCTGGATAAATCTTCCCTCTGGGGCAGTTTAGCTAAGCTTGTGTATGTTTTCTACAATCAAATAAGCACACACACACTCACACACACACTGCACAGCGATGATCGTCGGTTTCTACAAAGTGAAAGAATTACTGTCGGATTAGGACTGAAATTAAATGATTTTTAATGATGTACTATTATTGAATTTAAAATAAAAGTACTTAAAATGTTACATTGTTTATTTTGAAATAAAATGATTTCATATGTAAAATAATTTTATTTGAAATACAATGATTTAGCTCTAATGCACTAATGAGCTATAATGAGGATGTACTACACCAACTCGAGAATATTGTGTTTAAAGTTTCAAAAACAATTCATTTATTTGCTTACTTTTTCCAAATAGATGTATTGTTTTGTATCATTTTGTCCTGGTCTTCATCATAAGCGAGTGGCACCCAACGACAGCCTCTCTCGCTACGTCCCTCTAGCGGGCCCCGCTGCCTCTAGTATGTGTGTTCAGATACCGTGTTCATAAAGTTCCTTTTGAAGCCTGTAAAGATGGCGGACTACGACCTGACCACCAAGATAGCACATTTCCTGGACCGGCATTTGATTTTCCCTCTTCTGGAATTCCTCTCCGTCAAAGAGGTACGGCGCGTTTAGCAGCCGACGGCATTCAACACAATTCTCTGACATTTTGACGACCGTAAAAGCGACACTTGAGCCTCTCTTAGCCGTCGCCGCGCTAGCTAGCATTAGCATTATAGTAGCCGGTTCGCGTTGCTAGCTACATTAGCTACCCCACGCTGGCTACCATTAGCCTGCTCTGGGTCACACTTTTGTTCTATAATTACCAGTGTGACATATTTTCATCGATCGAAACTCTGCTCTATCGGTATATATTTCGTTATTAGGTGTCATTTTTGTCACCGTTATGGACATTTATTATTCCTACGCCAGCTGGTATTGGACTGATCACTGACGGGTCTTGTTGTACACGCAGCGCATGTTTCCAATATGTGTGTTTCTCTCTCTGTTTCAAAGATTTACAATGAGAAGGAACTCCTTCAAGGGAAGCTGGACCTCCTCAGCGACACGAACATGGTGGATTTCGCCATGGACGTGTACAAAAACCTGTACTCTGACAAGGATATCCCACACAGTAAGACTGGGTTAGGTGATCTATGGGCTATGTCATGTACTGCAGGTCCCAGGAGTCAATGATGGCAGTCGTGGATTAAGTGACATTATTCCATATCAAATAATTTCCCATCCAAGCCTAATCGTCAATACTTGAATTGACAGCACCACTACGCTACACCTGAGTCCATACCTCGAAATCCATCAATGCTGATTTATTTGTCTGTTTATTTGACAGGGACAGTGTATTGCTTCTTAGCTTTACTAGAGTTAGTTAAAGACTAATTTGCAATTGCGTTACTCATTTGTTACTGGGCAGGAAACAGAGAATAAGTTCTCTGTTAAGAGCATGAAAACTGTTTACAACATTGAGGCGTGTGTGTGTTCTTGTAGCCTTGAAAGAGAAGAGGACCACGGTGGTGGCCCAGCTGAAGCAGCTCCAACTGGAGACGGAGCCCATCGTGAAGATGTTCGAGGACCCTGAGACCACCCGTCAGATGCAGTCCACCAGGTCAGCTAACTGCTAATGTATAATGGGGAATACACTGGGGGGTAGGTGGGCTATAACTATGTAATGTATTGGCAGCGTGTTGTGACAGTGATTGACATTTGTCGCTTTTTTCTTTCTCAGGGATGGGAGGATGTTGTTTGACTACCTGTCGGAAAAACACAACGTAAGTGGCTCGCTCTGTCACTTCCTGCCAACAACAGGAAGTGGACATTCGGATGTTGTTTACTTGATGAAAGGAAAAAAATAGCTAACTTCATATTGTTATGATAGCACATATTATATTACCAGGGGTGAGTATCATGAGTCATTCCAAGCGGTTTCAAAAACCAGTCTTATCTCCGGTTTTTGACATCACAAGTGGGAGTGTCCACCATGCTATCCACCATACATCTGGGTGGACACTCCCACTTGTTCTGAAACCGCTTGGAAGGGATAATCATACTCACACCTGGTGGTATAATCGGTCTTCTTTTAATAAATGGAACTAAAGGCATTAACAAATGAATTGCCATTGATGGGCAGCATCCGTCCAAGTGTCATAGTCTAAATGATGTACCTGATGTGTGTTTTCCGCGCTGTAGTTTCGACAGGAGTACCTGGACACCCTCTACAGATACGCCAAGTTCCAGTACGAGTGTGGCAACTACTCCGGTGCTGCAGAATACCTCTACTTCTTCCGTGTGCTGGTAAGAGAAACATGGCTGCTCTTCATGAGACACACGCACTATTAACAGGTTTAAAGCTGACCGCTTAGGTCGTGCTTAATGATGACGTAAAGCTTTTAAAAATGTATTGGCTGTGATGACAGGATCCTGCAAAATACCATTTGCACTGTGCTCAGTTATACCTCAGGCCTCACCCGTAGGCTACTGCCATTCACCTAGCAACATTTCTACCACGGCTGGGCAATAATTCAATATTATTGTTGAAGAGAATTAAACATGAGAAAATGTGCCCTTTTTAACATGATCATTTCTATATACTTCAATGTAATCTTCCTTGTTTAGAATGATGATGTGCCACGACCTTGATGAAGTGTCACGACCTTTTGTCGACATGTACAATCTCCCCATAATTATCATGATGATATAATACATTTTTCCCGTATCGCTTGTCTCTACCCTCCATGTCATTGTGAGGTGAACACGCCTCCTCCTCCCTAATGTGCGTCTGATTGGCTGCAGGTGCCGGCCACAGACAGGAACGCCCTGAGCTCTTTGTGGGGGAAGCTGGCCTCCGAGATCCTCATGCAGAACTGGGAGGCGGCGATGGAGGACCTCACCCGCCTCAGAGAGACCATCGACAACAATGTAAGAGGACCGGGGAGGGATGGGAGTTGGCTATCTGTTGCACCAGTCTTACCTGAGGTCATACTTGATCATAGTATGCTGTTCGTGGAGATGAATGGAAGGTCGCATGTGAAACAACCAAGGTGGAGAATGATTTTGCATGCCAAACATGGATGTGCATTTTATTGGTCTTCATTTACATGTAGGGCATTTGGTAGATGCTTTTGTCCTAATCTAGTTAACAGCAAGATGGTCTATACTTGTATTAGAAATGTACTGTTAAGTTCAGGTGCCTTTAGAAATTAATACAGTCTCAATTTGCATTGAGCTAAACCTAAAATATATGCAACCTAGAATCAATAGTTGGGATCCATTTCTCCATTCTCAAAGACGCCAGCTCTACTGCCCCCTAGTGTACGGTGGGTGACACTACACCACCTAATGTGACGTGTGTTCTCGCTCTGCCAGTCGGTGAGCTCCCCACTCCAGTCTCTCCAGCAGAGGACCTGGCTCATCCACTGGTCCCTGTTCGTGTTCTTCAACCACCCCAAGGGCCGGGACAACATCATCGAGCTCTTCCTCTACCAGCCCCAGTAAGTGGCCTGCCGTTTATAACTCCATCGGCCACTGGCAGACACTGTACCAGCACTGTACTGTACCAGCACTGTACAGGCACCAGGCACTGTGTTCCCTGTATTATGGGGGAATATATTATATAAGAACATGTATCATCAGGAATGAAAGTGTGTGTGTGTTGAATAATTGAATATATTTTCATCAACCATGTACCGTCGTGGGTTTTTGAATGCTTTGAGTGCTCAGTGTTTAGGACACACTTTTATAATAACTATTTCTTTATTGACTGAATCTATTCATTATCATGGGAAACGGTGTATATGGCCGTGGCGGTCGGCGACAGTAAATCAGAACATGTGGATGCAATCCTTCCGAAGGTCGTTGGATATGGGATGGATGGATGGGTGGATGGATGGATGGATAGGTGATGATGATTAGCTTGCTGAGATGAGGTCATACTTGATTAAACCCAAACACACATTTTGGGTATTGCAGAAAATTAAAAAATGGATATAAAATGTGTAAATGGAACTACAAAGCAAGTCTTTTCCACTTTTAACTCCATTTAAACTAAAGGTAAACATTATGGACGGTTGAGGCAGGCGTCGTGACGGATGCACCCGAGTGTCTACAGTGCCTTTGGGTCTGGTCCCCTCCCCCGCAGGTACCTGAACGCCATCCAGACCATGTGCCCCCACATCCTGCGCTACCTCACCACCGCCGTCATCACCAACAAGGACGTACGCAAGCGGCGCCAGGTGCTCAAGGACCTGGTCAAGGTCATCCAGCAGGTAAGAAGAAGACGCTGTTTGATGGTCTCGCCGGTCCTAAGCTCATGTTCACGTTTGGTTTGCAGGCAAGTTGTAGCAGTGACCATTACTAAACACCACATAAAGTGCCTTTTTCTGGGCTACTGACTTTCTGGCGCTGATGTTGTTGTATAGTGAATACTGTTTTGTGATTGTGTTTTTATATACGAGTTTGTTTCCTGCAAAGGGACTACAGATGCAAATTGTCTTTCAGCTGACTCTGGTACAGCTAAGAAGCGGTCCACTGTCCCGATACTCTGACCCAAGGACACAGGACGACGATGATTGCCAAGCACCCATGAGTGATGCTCTGTTTCCCCTCCCCCAGGAGTCCTACACCTACAAGGACCCCATCACGGAGTTTGTGGAGTGCCTCTACGTGAACTTTGACTTCGACAGCGCCCAGAAGAAGCTCCGGGAGTGTGAGTCGGTGAGTGGTTCCGGACGGGGGTCCGTCGGTTGGCTTTGGCATTACCTGCTCGACGACCTCTGCCCTGCAGATTATTTTCATTATACCTCAGGCTTTGTGTTCTCGCTCCAGCTGTACACAGGGTAGAATGTGAACTATTTGAGTCTGTTGAGTCATTAAAGGCTGTCTTTCATAGATCCTGTTATTCTTAAATGTTTAAGAAAATCATCAATTGCAGTCCTCCGAAGCAACATGTTGACTTTAATTATTGCAGTGTAATGGAGGCTTTGACTGTGAAGATTGTATTGTATTTGTGAACAATGTACAGTCAGTCATTTTGGACTGTATATCCTTCAAATATAAGACCCATCGCACATCTGTTCACTGTGGAAATGATGTTTGACTGTATGGTGTGTGTCAGGTTCTGGTGAACGACTTCTTCCTGGTGGCCTGTCTGGAGGACTTCATCGAGAACGCCCGCCTTTTCATCTTCGAGACCTTCTGCCGCATCCATCAGTGCATCAGCATCAGGTACAGAACCACCAGCCAGCCGGCTTCATTGCAAAAAGACTTGTTCTACCACCATTCAGTTGCTGTTTTATTTGGCGGCCACCATATTATTAAAAACATTTCTGTACGTGTGTATAGAGTTAGCCGTGAAGGCTAGTTTACATCCGCAGCCCCTGGGCACCAGGTCATGCGTTAAAAAGACCTGCATCACTCAGGAAGAATTGGACGTCTTGTCTGACGAGAGTTCTTGGTTCAAGTGAAGTTGATGGATGCGTGTTCTATGCTTATTGGAGAACACGATTCCATCCATATCCAACACGTCTCTCCGTATGATGAATCCTCTTAGCATGTGCACACCGGGCTGAAGTTAGTGAGTTAACGGAACCTATTTTGTATATTTTCCCCCTCACTCCTTCCTTCTTCCTCCTCTTCCTCTCAGCATGCTGGCCGACAAGCTCAACATGACTCCGGAGGAAGCCGAGAGGTGGATCGTCAACCTCATCCGGAATGCCCGACTAGACGCCAAGATAGACTCTAAACTGGTGAGGGCTTCATTGTTGATCCTCAATCCCCATTGGTCACCTCCTGGACCTCCTAGACCACCTCCTTGTATTGTGCTCTAAATCCAAGGCCTTACCTCTGGCCCTGTGCTGTCTGAGCCGCCAGGGTCAAACTGTCGACAGCTGTAAGCTGTCAAGAAATTAAAGTTCTGGTAAAAAGTAATTTCTCTCACTTCAAGGATGAATGCTATCTTGTCTGCCAACTGGTGGAACTCAGGAACTAAAGCTAGCATTGCCTGTAGAGGTTCTGTCTCTGAGCAATCCTCACCCTTTAATCCTGTGCAGCTGAACTAATAGAGCAAGGCCCGTCAGGGTTAGGGGTTCGATTCCATTTCCACTGGGGCCGCCCATGCCGAGACTAGATGCACTCGTGGTGCTTTTGTACGAGCCTTTGGATTGAAAAGCAAAGTGTGTGTGCGTTCGTTGGCGTGAACCTTGTTCTCCTCTGCCTCCTCGTCCCCCAGGGCCACGTGGTGATGGGCAACAACGCGGTCTCCCCCTACCAGCAGGTGATCGAGAAGACCAAGAGTCTGTCCTTCCGGAGCCAAATGCTGGCCATGAACATCGAGAAGAAGCTGGCTCACAGCAACCGCAACGAGGTGAACCACCGGCGCGCGTCTTCAGCGTCACATGCAGATAGTGCATGTTTCTAATGAGACTCTTATACCGCCAGGTGTGAGCGTGATTAGCCACTCCAACCGCTTTTTGAAACCGCTTGGAACGGCTAATCAGCTCCCACTTGACATCACAAGCAGAGGCATGGTGATCTACCAAGCATACTTGGAGGTGGACACTCCCACTTGTGATGTCAAGTGGGATGTCGGGTTTTTGAGACGCCTTTGAATGGCTAATCACGCTGGTGGTATAAGATGTCTCTTTCTGAGATGGAGAAATGTTGTTTCCCTGAAGGAAATACATTCTGGTTGTCGTGTTAAACATTCAAAGTTTGTATATAATGGAGAAAAAGGTTTATCACAGTGTTGGGCTAACCTCGTGCTTACAGTGTTTGACTGCCGGCCGGAAGGTTCTGCGTTCGAACCCCTGATGTCTGACGTTTACCTGAAGGCATCGTTGAGGCAGATGCTCTAGCTCCTCCCTGTTTTTATTAACGACCGGTCTCTGGAGTTACTGCATGTTTCTTTGGATTAAAAGCTAAATGTTAGTTCAACGTCTTGGTCTGGGTTTTAATGTAAGGATGCTACAGTCTGGGGGACGAGAGAGCGTTTGTGTCTATCTAATGCCTGTCAATTTGTTTTTGTTTTCCATAGACGCCAAACTGGGCGGCCCAAGACACAGGCTTCTAATGAACCAGCAGCCAATCAGGGTGAAGAGGAGGAGGGGTCCGGTGGCTGATGTTTATTTAGACAATATATCTCTTTAGTACCACAGTTTACACATTCCCAGTAGACTGGTGTTCAATTCTGAGGAGGACAACGGCGGCAACACTTATGGTTGAAATAATTCATTATCTATTTTCTTTTTATAACACAGCTCTGTCTTTGCTTTCTGATCTGGCCATGATCTGTCAATGATAATAGACAAACATTGATAATTATAAGTGAGATGTTTTTTAACTGCAATACAACCACAATTGTTCCATGCCATCGATGCAAAATAAACATTTGAGTCTCTTGACACTCGTTTGTCCTGTGATACTCTACTCTGGTGCGCTATTCCGTCGCTAGATGGCGCTGTTGACACGCTGCAACGTCACAACCGATCCCATCTTCAGTTATGATTGTGGCGATGATGGAGAACTTTGTCTCGCCAGCTAACACCGACTATAGCGTTGGGTTCTCTAAAACAATATTTGTCTTATTGTAATACAGTAGGTCTAGCACAGCAGTATGGCGTGTTACTGGTGTCGCCCTGCATCCTGGTCGCCATACGTGGAAATGCAAAGGCGCGTAATGATCTCCAAGTCAATATTGAACTTGAGCAAATAGCGACTGAAAGCTCCTATTACGAGGGTGGACGTCAGCTTTTTAAGTGACTTTCCTCATGCAGGAAGACAATGGCGTCCCGTACTGTCGGGATGTATTCAACAAAATCCCTTCTGATGACGCTTATGAGTTATCATAGCACCAGCAGCGACAGGCCAGTCTGGTTCAGTTATTCCAAAGTGCATCAATGTCACCGGCGACCTATAATTTCTCTCTTTTACGACGCGCTCCGCCTCCTCACCTGCCGGACGAGTTCTGCACACCTGGCCGCGGTTAGGGTCACGACGCGCAGCGCAATTAACGTGCCGACGTCGTGTTCGTTACGCGGCACGCACACCCTGGGGAGTGGCCGCTCCTCCCGTACTTCCAGGCACGCTGTACACAAGTGAAAATAAATAATTAAAGAAAAACACCCTCCTGGCCACTCCTCCGCTCCACAGACACGGCACCGGTACCAGCACCAGTACGCGCAAGGGAAGTTACAATGGAAGTGCACGCATACGCGGGCGTGCGCGGCGAGTCGACGTGGGCTGCTGAGGTCTGAGCGTGGAGGAGAGCCCCGAGCCCTTTGTGGACCAGCTGCAACCCATCTGTGGCTGCCTCTGCGTTTATTTTCCCTGCTCCTTTCAGC
>OMOU01090563.1:0-10255 GCA_900312585.1 Malacocephalus occidentalis
CTAACACAGAATCGACAGGCATTGATCAGCGATGAAGGAAATCGTGTCAATGCACAAGTGATGGATACTAGCGGGGGATGGATTTCATGATTAAAATTTTTTTGGAAATGGGTTTTGGGGGTTGTCTCTTCATTCGCTGTGTGCTGCTGCTGCGCTCCCAGTGACCTTTCTGCTGCCTCGCAAGACTTAGCGACTGACTCAGCCATTTAATAATTAACTCGAAGACCCCGAAACCATTTCATCTGGCCCCAGCTAATTACGCCCACCGCAACAGGGGCTGTCGGCGCCGTGTGAATGTGTGTTTTTGCAGCCTCCCGGGGCTTTTCGATGTCACGTTCCGGTGGTCATGGTGTGTTTTCTCCAGTTGCACTCTGTGCAATGGATCCCTGTTTCGGATGAATGAATGCGTCCCACCTTAAAGCTGTGTGCCATGTGATATCTGGGCTAATTATCTCCAGCACGCACTGGGGCGGTTTGCAGCCACCCCAGTGCATGGTCAGGATGAGAGTCAGCATCTCCAAGTCTGAGAGGCCATGGTTCTCTGCCGGAAAACGGTGGCGTGGTTCCTTCAGGTTGGGAATGGGTTGCTGCATCAAGCTAAGGAGTCTTGAGGTCTTGAGTGAGGGCAAAATGGATCGATTTACCAGTCCATCTACGTTCCAACCCTCACCTATGGTCACGAGCTGTGGGTAGTGACTGAAAGATCGTGGATCGTGGATACAAGCGGCCAAAATGAATTTCCCCCGCAGGGTGGCTGGGCTCAGCCTTAGAGATAAGGTGAGGAGCTCAGACATCCGGAGGGAGCTCGGAGTAGAGCCGCTGCTCCTCCGTGTCAAAATGAATCAGCTGAAGTGGTCAGGATGCCCCCTGGGCATCTCCCTTTAGTGGTTTTCCGGGCACATGCGACTGAGAGGAGACCCCGAGGCAGACCCAGAATTCGCTGGAGGGATTGTATATCTCATCTGGCCTGGGAACGCCTCGGGATCCCCCAGGAAGAGCTAGAGAGTGTTGCTGGGGAGAAGGAAGCCTGGTGGGCCCTGCTTAACTGGCTCGAACCGTGACCCAGCAAGCAGAAGAGACTGGATGGATGGTGTGATGCATTGTTGTCAAGTATGAAGCCAGCACAGTGAATGTAGTGAGCCATTGTTTAACAGCCAAAGATACTGTATGCGCAACTATGAGGGAACCTGTCTGAACCTTGTCTTTGATTCAATTTAGGATTTGAACTTTGCTATTTGCTACAATCTCTTTCTGATAACCAAACAGTGCTGTGTTATTGACTGCCCGGTATTCTGCTCCCCTTCTAAATGAGTCCAGACAGACGCCACGACAGTCAGCCTCACAGACTTCTGATCCCTGTGGTCCGAGCTCTAAGTCTGTGTAAAACCTGTGGATTGTTCTTCAGACGACAAAGTGAGTTTTACTCGCACACTGAGAAATGTTTCATGTCGGATGACAAACGTGTCGCACACACACCCCACGGTCCAGCCTGTGTGAGCCTGACACAATGACTCATCTCACGCATAGTTTTCAGAGGTGTGTGCGCGCGTGTGTGTGTGTGTGTGTGGCTACCACACCCCCAGCAGTCTGTTTGCTAGGCTTTATTTCCTGGCATTGCCCAAGTGCTTAAGATGATTGTATCATAGAGTAAATACTTTAATATTGCCATGTCACACCAGGATTTTATTCCTTTCAAGATGATAACCGCCATCAAGGAGCACTGGCGTGCAGTCAGCAGAGCTCTCGGTGGCCGGTGTCGGCACATGAACCAGTTTGTAGCCAATCTGTAGCCAGTCTGTAGCCTGCCTGTAGCCAGTCTGTAGCCGGCCTGTAGCCAGTCTGTAGCCAGTCTGTAACCAGTCTGTAGCCAGTCTGTAGCCGGCCTATAGCCGGTCTGTAGCCGGTTTGTAGCCAATCTGTAGCCAGTCTGTAGCTTGTCTGTAGCCAGTCTGTAGCCAGTCTGTAGCCAGCCTGTAGCCAGTCGATAGCCAGTTTGTTGCCAGTTTGTAGCTTGTCTGTAGCTGGTCTGTAGCCGGTCTGTAGCTGGTCTGTAGCCAGTCTGTAGCTGGTCTGTGGCCAGTCTGTAGCTGGTCTGTCCCTCGGATCTCATCTCCGGCAGCAGGCATGACGGATATTTGCTGCTGCTGTCTTTGTGTGTGTGAGTGTGTGTGTGTGTGTGTGTTTGTATGTGTTTGTGTGTGCACAAAATGTTGCGCGAGGGTTGGCGTGGAGAGACGGCGGTTGCGTAAGGCCGACGCTTCGGTATCGGCCTATAGCGAACAACTCGGGATTGCGCGACAACACATACGGGGGAAAATACAGGGATTTGGAAGAACAACGCTGCAGTATAACTGTAGGTTTAGCGGCCAATGAGAGGAGGGAGGGGAGGAAGAGTAGGCTGCAGCGGCGGCGGCGGCGGCGGCGGCGGCTACCTCTTCAGCCTACTCACAGCCGACTCCGCTGCCTCTGTATTACGGGGGTACAGCGCTGGATGTGTTTGTTGTGTAATAGCTTTTTCCCGCCTCCACACTCCGCTGCCAAACTCCGCTACAACGAGGTTCAACCTCCGCAGCTTTCATCTCCCCCCGGCGGGATCCTCCACAGGTTCCATGTCCTCTCCGCTTCTCGTATAGAGCGCTCCGCGGCTGCCACCCCCGCATAGAATTGCAAGTGATTGTTGCATACGAGAAATGCAAGGCCGTTTGCTGCTTTCTATGCGTGTGTGTGTGAGAGTGTGTGTGTGTGTGTGTGTGTGTGTGTGTGTGTGTGTGTTTGTGTGATAGGCACACGGATGAATACGATTCCCATTTAGATCGTTATGAGTTGATTCACCGCATGAAGGTCACTGCATCAAATGCGAACCTAAATATGCGTTGACCGATGTATCCGCACACATACAGTACAGCACACCGGTCACCGCTGCTGCAGCTGCCAATTGTCCTTGTCCCTAACAAATAAAAGAGAAAAGAAAAGAAAGTACACGCAGCTGTAATAACATTTGCCGTGACAGCCGGTCTCACCGCCTGGAGAGGCAAACACTGCCCCCCCCGGCATGCTCATTGACCCATCTGTACGACGTGTGTGTGTGTGTGTGTGTGTGTGTGCGAGCGCACGCACGCATGCTCTTCCATTGACCTCTGCAGCCGTTAAAAGTTGTGAACGCATATATAACTCTGTTTCCAGTGCTCCTCGGGTGCTGTAGTGCTGACCATCGCCTCTTGAGGTACAAAGTATTAGCATTACGGTACGAGCCGGCATTAGCCGGGCTAGCTGCTTACTTAAAGGATGATTTTTTTTCTTGATTGATTTTTAACCTTATCTCCATCGCTCCGCAGAAGGCATATAGCGTGAAACACGCCTGCCGTTGCTGCCGATGCTTTCAGTGTCTCTGGGGCACAGCTCAGCGCAGATGCAAAAATCCAACTCCATTATGAACATTATTCATATTCATATTATTAACATTATCCATATTCTCCATGGTTTCCCTCTTTTCTTTACGATAAGACAGCTGGGCCCTTGTTTCACGGTGTCATGGTTCGTGTATTCTCACTGATTGTGTATGCATTTTCATTGTCTGGCAACGCTCTGTTCTGTTCATGTGTTGTTAGTGTCGTTCCTGCCCTTTTGTTTGCCTTTTTTGTCCTCTTCTTCATTTGGGGTGATGATTTTGCATCTACGTTGGCGGGTGAGATGACAGTGGATGCTACGTTTTTGCAGAATCCGACGATCTGGGTGCAAATCAAAGTTGGTGTTTCAGAGTTCAAAGTTGCACACCTGTGGTGCGACAAACCATCCATCACCACACACACACACACACGCGCGCACGCACGCGCACACACACACTGACACGTTAGCATTTACCCCCTGCTCTGTCTGCCAAAATGTACAAACTCTGGAAGAAACCGGTTGAACGACACCTCCTCTGATCGTCAGAGGAGCCCCAAAGCCATGCGGCAAGTGTGACAGGGTGGACTGCCTGATCGTGACAAAACTGTTATTTATTCACATTTTGTTGATCATGTGTTCATTTCTCAATGTTTTGAAACGAATCGTCTCGTCGACTCAATGCCCCTTTAAAGAATATACCGCTTTTCAACCTCATCTCTCTACCTGTATATGTATATTGGGAAGAATGGCCGCAGTTGTTGCCGATGCACTCAGTCTACTGGGAGAGCAGCTCGGGAGCAAAATACTCAATGGTCGTTTGACAGAGTTGGGGGGGAAAATGTGCATCATCTGGTGTCATCGGAATGCGTTTCGTGTCATTCTGTGGATAAAAGTAGCGGGCAGGACCTGGGTGCAGGCAACAGGGAGGAGAGGTAAACGTTTTTTTGTTCATTTGCGTATACTGCCCACATGATGGCCAGTGGCAAAGCAGCAAAGTTCCCCTTTAAGCGTCTGTGGGAAGGGAGGGGCCGGCGAGGCTGAACTGAGTCAGAGAGGAACAAAGCCCGCTAACGGAGAGGCCCGGGAGAACCACAAGTCAGCAGTCTTCAAGCTCATTTGCCTAACAGCACAGACTGTATCGCTATCACAAACACACAAACACACACACACACACACACACATACACACACACATGCCCGCATACACACACGTACAGTAAATACTGTAGGCTGGATCCTAAATGCTGTTAGGCAAATGAGCTGCGAGGACGAGGCAAAGGACGACTCACCGAGGAAAAGTCAATGACTTTCCTCAGAGGAGAGGGGAGATGTGTGTGTGTGCGTGTGTGTGTGTGTATGTGTGGGGGGGGGGGGACGAGGAAAGGTGACGTGAGGAGAGTGGAGGAGAGAGAGAGGAAACGAGAGAGGGAGAGAGAGAGAGAGAGAAAGACCTAACCTTGGAGCAAGGCTACACCGTGCAATTATTGCATGGTGCGGCAATAATTGCACAGCCTGCCGTCATTTTCCACTCCTCTCAACGAGGAGCAAAGCAAATCGAAAGACGCCGCCTCCCGCCTCCCGCCCCCCCTGCTGCATGTGAGATGTGAGAGCGGCATGCCGTGGTGGTGGTGGTGGTGGTGGTGGTGCTGCTGCTGCTGCTGCTGGTGCAGCCCGCTGAGCAGCCATAGATCGCTGTGCCCTCAGTGAGCGCTCTGCCGCCACGCTGCATTATACGGTGACAGAATACAAGACAAGAGAAAGAAGAGCAGATCACCACAGCCTCCTATCCTCATGGAGACCGACACCACAAAGTCCATGACTGTGTACACAATACAGACACGGATGCATTCTCTATCGCTCTCCTTCTCACACACACACACACACATTGACATACACTTCCTATTTGTAGTTAAACAACACGTATGATGATGCAAGGTGAGTAACAGGGGAGATGCTAAATGCTACCCGCGCCCTGACACAGAATGTGACTCCACAGTGCTCCTCAGAGTTGTTTTTTAATTACCTCTGTAATAGGCCCCCGATGAAAGCAGAGGTTGTGAACAGGAGGACTGGGACACTAATTGCTACTAAAAGGCCTCCCACGGCTGTTTAGCAGGGAGATAAAGTTCTGAGGATGAACTATCAGAGATAACAGTTGTTATTGCACGAGCGATCGTGGGACGGCCGTAAGATCACAGAATTCACGATGGCAAGGGTTAGTACTCAGGAAGAAAACGTAGAAGACTGTGAAACTTCAACGCTCATCTATTATTCAACGCCCGTGTAATCCACAGCTCTGTCGGTCGTTAAATATGCTCTAAAAATGTCAACAAAAAGTTATTCGGCATCCAGAAGTTCATGATAAGCATATGAAAACAAATGTGTCTGGTTGTGGGTGTGTCTGTGTGGGCGCGTGTGCACAAATCTAATTGCATGCAATATTAATAATGATATTCTCAAGTGGATTGTCTGTAATAGAATATATTGTGACCTATCTCCAAAATCAATGCCCCTCTCTTCCTGCTGTAATTAGGGTAAGCTGTATTATACGCTCCTTATACGTTTGCCTATCTGCCTTGTCTTCAATCGCTGTCCAACAGAATAACCTCAGACGTCAGGCGAAGACCGTCATCTCCTTGGAAATAAGTGCGCATCGCCTGTACATTTGCACCGTCCTCCGTGCTGCAGAGGAGGTGACAACCGTGTCGGACGAGGGACTAAATGAAGATGAAATGACACAATAACATTCGCTCACATCCATTCTCCTCTATGTAGAAGTAAGTAAGAAGCCATGTCTCCGCTCTGGCTGAGGCCATGGGGAGATATAGAGCTATAGGGCGTTGGGCCGGTGGTACGCAGACAAGCTCAAAACTCAGAAGTAGAGCTAAAGCCATGGGATTTCCCACCCTATTAACCATCTCTATTTATACACATATGGCCTACTGTGGCTAAGACTCCTTTCAATGGAAAATGTCAGGTCTAATAAAAGCAATATCCCTTTGTTCTTAGCCAATAGTGTTTAGCGTACGATATGGAATAGGAAAATGTAATCTACTGGGTTTATTTAAAGAGCTACTGGAATGCTGCTAGGGTGTGCTATTTGTGGTGAAGTATGGCTATTTTTATTGAAATTGGTTTTACACACAAGCATTCATTAATGAAACTATAAACAAGATGTCC
This sequence comes from Malacocephalus occidentalis, assembly GCA_900312585.1. Lineage (NCBI taxonomy): Eukaryota > Metazoa > Chordata > Actinopteri > Gadiformes > Macrouridae > Malacocephalus > Malacocephalus occidentalis. The sequence goes on from OMOU01090563.1 coordinate 6,567, forward strand.
CCCTGGAGCTTGGTTTTACGACAGCAAAGCATTGTGACAGGAACTAATACAGCCACACGGGCAGTGGCATAGTTGATGTATTACAAACATTAGGTAGAGAGTTGAGAGGGTGTCGCGGGTGCTAAATAGAATGGCAACAGGGACTTGAGAACAAAGAGCTTTCAGAAGAACGGGTATCTGACGTATTCTACAAATGGTTTTACATACATAACATATCTTGACTTTGTTGATGTGATTTGTATGAGAATTTCGGTAGCAGTTGTATTAGGCCCACTTAAATACATCATTGTTGTAAACAGGTTTTCTAGTTGTACCCATTTAACACCATTTGGCGTTGAATACGTTTAGTTTCATTCGTTTTTACCTTTATCCCTTTATTTTACATTTTGTTTGATTATGTGAAAGCTGCACTTTGCACCTGGCCTCTGCGTCTGTGTTAAAATCACACTGAACCGACTTGAAGTCCTGGGTCATCGTAAACCCTTGTCCTGATATTCTAAACACAATACATATTGTATAAGGCTTTGGCAGAACATATCCTCATCATTGTTATATATCACAGCCACAGATCAAAATGAGTTTCTGAAGATGAACTTATCAGCGATAACAATTGTGATTGTATGAGCAACTGAGCAAAATTAGTTTGTCCCCACAAAAGTGCCATAAAATCATGATGGCAAAACTCAATACAGCAGACATTACATTGCTGTCAAATCGGAGTAACACAAGTAGGCCTTGAAGACCCCGATGATCATTACAGTGCTGCAGGGAGACACAGCGGCATTAGCTTAAAAAGCACTCATGTTGCTCGCCGATCTATCCGTGATAAGAGACTGCGCAAGGTTCTACTGCTCGACAAACAAAAAGGAAATCTGGAGATGGCCAGCCACGCCTAAATGACTTTTAGGCTTGTTGGGAACCCAGTCTGTTAGTTGACACTCCCTGCATGAGTCTAGACAGGTACCTAAAAGGACAATACTTTGGTGTTATTTTGTGTATATTGGAGCTGACTGTATTTGCTTCCCAGTAAATCTAACCTAATGGTCAGGTAGCATTCAGAGCACACTATCTTGCATGCTTGATATGTATTTTGAAGTAAAACAGTACACGAAGATGGGAGATAATGATGAAGGGATATGATTTGATGATTTGATTATTATTCCTCTGATTATGATGGTATTAATTAACTAACTAATTAACAAAGCAGCTCAGTTCCCACTGGTTTTTACAATTGGTTGCAATGTAATCTCTCTCATGAAGACACGACTGCGCCGATGACACAAAATGTTTCTGCGTAGCGGGGGAAGAAAAGCAACAGGAGAGGTTGTGGAGATGCTGAAGTCGTGATGGTGGTGATGTGCACGCTTGTGGAGGAGGGGAGAGGCTGAAATTGTGATTGATTACACATTTTAGCTTTCAGCAAGACTCATGGGTGGAATCGTGCAGGGGTAGTGCAGCCCAGGCTACTGAACAATAATAGTAGCCTACGTTTTGCAGAAGGGAACATGTTATATATGAAAAGAATGGTGTCCAAATCTACAATATTTAATCTAGAATATTTATCTAAACAATAATAACATTATTGTATTCTCTTAGCATTATATGATTGCAATATAACACACAGTCTATTTAAGGATTGAACTATCTGTGAAATACATCCATGAATCTGACCAGAGTGAGTACCACACCCGCCTGGGTTGCTGCTGCTGCCTACGCTGCAGGCTACGACATGAGAGGGAGGAGGGGGGTGGGGGCTATTGAAGCATCACCATGGCAATACAGTGACGTCTATTCCCCTTGCTCTAATTGGAGGAAACCCCGTGGCCCTAGCTGCAGCCTACTGGTCTTTCAAACTATCCCTCAGAGCTCCGCCTCTTTCCCCCGCGCAAAAAATCTATTGGCTGACATCTCAACGATGAACTGTCCATCACGTCAAAGTACCGCTTGTGATTGGGGGAATAACGTTAAATGGTAACGCCCCCATTTTAGCAGGTTCAGTTGAATTTTTACTGCTTCTGCTGCTCGTTGCCTTTCTGACCAATCCCTCAAATCGGATCAATTTTCGTGGAGCAAATTTGGCCCGCAGTAGGTCAGCGTCTTCCAATTCAAATTTGTTTTCTGTGTTCTAAAAATTATTCGCGTCCATTTTCCTTGTTCATTCGCGCGATTATTGTATGAGATTGCGTCGCATGAATAGCCTTAAGGATACACTTTGATTGAAAGGAGTGGCCCTGGCGGCTAGGCTAACATCATACCGTTATTATCCGGCTGCTACGTTAGCGGCTAGCCGTGTGGCGGGTCGTATCGGGGGAACGCTTCAACACATCTCGTCTCCTCCTTTCTTTTAAATTGAATATTTGACGTGACGTGTTGGCGATATCGGATCTCAGTTGTACAGTGCGTGCACATCGTAGGCTGGATGTGTATGCGGTTAAACTTGCTATTTCGTGTAAGCGCATCTTCTTAACAATGTGATCGCTCTCTTCCATCCCCGCAGTAATTAGATCACGTTAGTTGAACTACTTCCTACCAGGTTAAATCTAGACACTGTGCATCTGGACCTGGCCGTGGTCTATTGTGTCGATTTAGGACTGGGTCAAAGGATCGCCTTGCTGTGGATCTCTTGACTAACATCACTATGTATCCCCTGCAGGTTTGACGTTTCTGCGGAGAACAATCGCTTTCCGAGACTTTCACATTCCCGGGACTTCTGCTTTTTTTCCTCTCTCCCCTCCGGCCAATACTACAACACAAAAATATAAACTATGGATAAAACGGAGCTCATTCAGAAGGCCAAGTTGTCGGAACAGGCCGAGCGCTACGACGACATGGCGGCGGCGATGAAGGAGGTGACGGAGAAGGGAGGCGAGCTGTCAAACGAGGAGAGGAACCTGCTGTCCGTCGCCTACAAAAACGTGGTGGGGGCCAGGCGGTCGGCGTGGAGGGTCATCTCCAGCATCGGACAGAAGACGGACGGCACCGATAAGAAGCTTCAGATGATCAATGAATATCGGGAGAAAGTGGAGTCTGAGCTCCGGGATATCTGCAACGACGTATTGGTAAATACATTTAAAAAAAGACACAAGCACACAGCAAAACCCCGTATTGTCTTGCATGTCTGTATGCTGCGATGAGTAGCTCTATCCCCAAGGAATCGGGCGATGTAGAGGTCGGTCTTGGATGCGCATTATTGTGCCAAATACATTGCATTACATAAGCCCATTGCTTAAATCGACCCCAGTAATATTGCAATTTACTCAATCACCGCACCAGTGTGGGTGATTTATCACAATTTATTAGAATTGGTACGATTTCCTATCCAATCGCGCGTATTCATCTTTTCCATCTCGAATCGATTTCGATTTCGAAATGAATGGGTTTTGTCGGTAGGATTTCTTGGATAAATCGGATTTGCTTTCAGTTTGCATCTTCTCGATAGAGACGAGAAAGAGAAATGCATTATGTAGTAGTCACCCCACTGGTCCTGCCTGTTGGGAATATGTCACTGGAACAATGGGCCAAACCCATGTATGGTCGTGAGATGGTCATTGCCAATGACTGTAGCTGCCAGTAAAAGGTGGTCTGTGTGGATAGGGACTCCTTCATATTCTCTGTCTCGCCATTCTCCCCGTTCTGGCCGTGTATAAGAGGATTTCCTCATGCAGAGAGCAATCGTTTGACACACCCAG
>OMOU01090566.1:0-17178 GCA_900312585.1 Malacocephalus occidentalis
CCCAAGCCCCCGTACATCTGGCAAGTTCTGCATGCCCCCCACCCAATGGCCCTCTTTGTTCTGCACGTGATTCGCTAGCCAATATGACTGTAAAACTCAACCTTCTGAAGCCTTTTTTCTGTGGGGGTGGGTCGGGGGGCACAGTTTGTTACAGACACGCTTGCCCCCCAGCCCCTCTGCCCCGCTTTCATTCACGGCCCTTGCTGTGTGTCAGAGTGGAGTTTGGGATGTCGTCGCTTTGCGGCATGCGAAAATGTTCCTCACGGGTCGGTGAGTGCGTCTCTTCGTTTGGTGGACCACAGGCTGCACCGTGAGCCCGGAGCAGATCTCCTTTTTCTTTTCTTTTCCTCTACTTCCTCTACTTCCTCCCATCACTGCATCCTGCAGGGGAAAATGGCAGCCGGAAAACTCCAGGACTGGACGAGCCACGCTGAGCCGCAGAGTTGGGACCTCTGAAAGGGCAGACCAGGAAGGTACTAGGATCAAGAATCAAACAGTCCAAACACTAGAACACTCCAAACACTAGAACACTCCAACACTAGAACACTCCACACACTAGAACAGGCCAAACACTAGAACACTCCACATGGGATGTACTGGAAAATACTCGGATTTGAGATGGCAGGTTGAAGATTTTCATCAGCTCACAGACACTGAATGCACACGGACAATAACAACACAGGAATACAGAAGCATGTGTACGCACATCGGTGTGTGTGTTTCGTGTGTTGCTCAATAAGCCTTTTGTGCAGAACACGCTTCAAGTTGTGTTTCTTCATAAGGTGGATGTTACAGTGAGTGAAGTTCAACCAAAGCAACGGCACAGATTTCCATTTCCACAAGGGTGTAGGAGAGCGTTTGGAGCCCCCTGGTGGTACTAATGCAGGCCGGTCTCCGTCACCACAGAGACAGATGAGGAGTCAAAAGTAATTTAGAAAGTCCATCTGAATTGCAAGCGTCGAAACACACACTTTCCAAAAGCAATAACGTTTTGATAACAACAAATATTCTCAACTTCAAAAACACACTCACACTTGACGACAATAACAACAATTGAATGCAGATTCAATTCACATTGTAGGGGGACACAATCTCTCCAATAAAAAAAACATGAACATGATCCCATAACTGCGTATTACAAGTCTTCATCAAAGCCCTGTGAGTTCAAGCGATACACAGAGACAGAGCCCCGCGGTGTTACGACGAGTCGTAACTGGTCGTAACATGCGGCCATCTGCGAGGAGGACGCACGGCTCCTGCCAAGCATCAGCAAGACAAGGAGCGGGAGGAGGGAGAGAACAGTGTGTGTGTGTGTGTGTGTGTGTGAGGATGTGAGGGGGAGGGGGGTGGAGGAAACGGCTCGACGGGATTCTTCTCTTCTCCGGTAATCCTAGAACACTTCCTTCTTAGTGTGACAACCCATGTTTATGATGGGCCAACGGTATATATTAGCATGATATTTATGAGTGAAACTATTATTTGTATTTTCGACTGTACTTTTACTTTTTTCCCACTGTTGTTGCATATGTTTGTTTTTTGTGATATATGAATATATATATATGCAATATGCTAAATGGTTATAAAATTAGATGACTGTGACACTCTCACAGACACACACACACACACACACACACACACCAGAAACAAATGTACAATGCCATAATGGTTCAAAATAGACAAGTGAATCGTTGTTCACCAGCCAGTACTAAAATGCACAGAAAGCTGTTCTTTGTTGCCACTAATACTTGTCTCGGTTTTGCTGCAAAATACATCTGTGTACTCTTAACAAATGAAACAAGACTTGTTTTTACAGCATTTTAGTCATTTTGTAGTCGAGGACTGTAATCTTTTGCTGCTCAAGTCTTCCGATTGGACAATGGGGAAATGAATGACCTCCCAGTCTCTGTCTATAGTCCTATATCGTTGTTGTCTATAGTTGGTGGTAACCAGATGAGTGGCAGAGAAAACCGGTTTGTTGGTCCCCCCATATGTGATAAAAGGGTTGTGCTTAGCGCCCCCTAGTGTCCGCTATGTGTGCACACACACCTTTTGAATATCCATCCGTGGTAGATTTACTTGGTGTAGTCTGTGGATATGAACGAGGACAGCTGGCTTTTACATTTTACATTGAAAAAAGTGTAAGTTTTAAAATGGAAAGAGGCGTTGTTTGTATGGCTCACACACAGCAAGAGTGTTGAGTTTAACCATATGTATAGATTACAGAGATCTACAGTCAATGCAATACATATCTGCCTTACAAAACAGTTGAACACGTTCATAATATTTCGTCATTCACTCAAAAACAGCCTTCATACAATTTTAAGTGAGCATAACCTTAAGGTCCCTGCAGAGCTGTACAAAGTAGGCCCTTGAATGGACTTAGATGTATGAAATCATTGTTGTTATTTATATTCCTACTCTATAAAAGATGTAATTAACTCATTAAACTGAATTTTGAAACTTGCTTGGGGTTTGTTTAAAGGGACACTCGGCATGTTGACAGTGCATCCAGAAATAATGAAAGAAAGGAAAATCTTTTGACAAAATGATCTAAAACGGAAACTCAAAGATCAATGGAGTTCTATATATACGACATTAGGATTGGGAATATTATCGTCAGATTCAAAGCTAATTCGGTTTAAAACTTGCTTATTTTACGGATGATGTTGCAGGGGAGTTTCCCGTTAAACCGGCTGTGGTTTGAGGCCCTTTTGGAAAGTGACATAATGTTAGCTACATGCGGATGACAATGGTTAGTCGGAGCAATCAATAGAGACAGAGACAGCGAGAAAGAGAGAAAGCACAATGTTGAATATTTTTTTGTTATACGTATTTATGTGCAAACATAAGCTGATATGTTGTGGTGGACCTTTCTTTTTTTCCTTTTCAATGTAGATTTTAATGTATAGCTTGTCATGTTCTTCAGAAAAAGACACAACTCACAACCACCCCAAATGTTTTTTCTACTACTAAGGAAAGACACTTCCTGAACGCCACGTCCAATCAGATTCATAGTCTCACCTGTAAAAACCTCCAAGTCCTCCATTAAAAACGCCTGTTGTATTCCATGTCATGTGACACACCCCTGTATAAAGACTGGTTCGTAGAATTAAACAGGGTACGTTTTCCTCATTGAGTTTGTATTGTGTGTGTGTGTGTGTCGGCTGGACGGAAATACCCTGTATAAAATGGCGAAGGCAAATTTCTGAAAGGTCAAAAGTGAACGGCCAAAGTTAGGTGTGCACTGCAGTACTCCCGAGGCTCTTAGTGAACTGTGTCAGATTGTTTTTGATTAACACAATAAAAAAATATCCAGTTACTAGTCACTTCTATTTGTTCAATACCCACATGTCGCCAGTAGAGGACACTAAAAGATAGGGCTTTAGCACTAACAAATTCTGTTAAGTCATCTTGGCCTGATATTAAGATGCGTGATCAAATGTGATCAAATATGGTCGATTTTCATTCGGAATATAGCCTGGCTATCATATGTATGCGTACTTGTGTATCTTTTACCTGTTGGCCTATTGCTTTAAACCAATGTGGGGTCAGACACACACACACACACACACACCTTGCACAAATTAGTGAAATCACATGCATACCGCTGTATGAAAAACGTTCACATATGTTTTTTTTTAAATAAGTGAACGCACGCAGTGTGCAGTTTGATGTGGTCAGCAATCATAAACACAAACAGGGCAAGAAATGTGGGCCGCATGACTCCCACTGGGAACATGCTAGCTCCCTGGCGCTTCTAACAGCCTCACCCACTGGGGGGAGGCCTTACTGTGTGCGTGTGTGCATGTGCCTGCGTGTGTGTGTGTGTGTGTGCGTGCGTGTCTTTGTAACCTGTGAATCTGATGTTAATCAGCCGTGATGCAGCCATAATTATAGGCCATTCATTATTGTGTATTTACATATTATTTTACATAATTGGGGTGTGGGATCATTTCCCCTCCCGCGGTGCACACTACTTGGGAAACACAGCAGGTCAAGGTCAAAGAGGTTAAAAATCCAATCAGGGGGTCAGATGTTGGGCCTTAATAAAAAGAAATTAACCCTCCGTGACCCAGATCATCAGCGTTGGACTTGAGTATAGCACAGAGGGCTTGGTGAAGCCATGTAACCTGATATTACTACACCCCAGGCACAAACACATAGTACATGTATGCACACACACACCCGCACACACACACACATACACCCGCACAGACACACACACACACACACCGACTAATGCAGCATATATAGGCAGGTGTGTTTACATTTGATTCGTTGTGCTGGTACATAAGTGGAGAGAGAGAGTGCTTTTGTAATGTGACTCCCCTTCCATCCATGGAGTAAATACAGAGTCAAAACAAGACACGGTGGGTCACATCGCTTCCCCTATAATAGACTTCCCTTTAGATTTAGAAGACATCGCTTTTACTCGATTACTATGAAATGCAACCGTGATATAGGTTAAAAGGAAAGTTGTGTATTTATGGCCATCCTTTTAAGGCTACAGATTAGATGAGACTTGTGATTGTTGGTGTTTCATTCACTCGAATTGTAGAAAAACCTATACTGGAGAAAATGGAGGGAAAGGAAATAAATATTGAGAAAGAAAGAATTCAATAAAGAAAGAAAACCAAAAAGCACGGCCCTTGCAAATGGGAGACCACAAAAATAACTGGACTGTATGTGAAATATGGCCGAGCTTTAAATACATGCTTTAACATTTAAAGTTTCATAGAAATGTTTCTCCCTGACATGATTGACAACTTGGCAGGCAGGATAATGCAATACACACAGAAGGCATTGGCAGGCTGTAAGGCTGTTAGGGTATATGTCTGTTCTGTTCCATAAAGCCTCATTCTCCACACATTTGGTCACTTGGACAAAGATTTGCCAGGAAAAACGTTCCGCTTTGCCCACTGTATTTATACAGGAATCACCGATGAAGGCTTCCCCTTGTCACAGGACATGTGACTGTTAATAAATGGACATGTTGCAGACCTATGGTTGAATTGTCTGATGACCTCAACACTGACACAGATGAACTGTCTTTGTATTAGCTTTTAGCCAGCTAGCAAATTAAGGAAAGCAGAAAATGAGAAACAGCAGGAGAGACAAAGAGTGAGACTGAATAAAGAGAGTGATATAAAGAGGGAGAGAGAGAGAGAGAGAGAGAGGGTGGAAGCAGCTACCAGCCAATAGGACACAGTGGCAGGTCTAATGATTAATGGAGCCAATTAACACTGATTCCCACTCTGATTAGCTGGAGCACGGTTAGCGAACTGTTGACACAATGGAGACTAACTGACCACCCCACCCACTACCACTCATTTACACACATTTAGTCTCACACACACACTTACACCCACACACACGTTGTGATTGATTCCTAGCACCTAGATAGCGCACACCCAACCATAGAATATTGTTTTTTGACTAAACAAATGGAGAGCACGACTGAGGGTGAAAGAGAGTCAAAGAGAAAAGTATTCAAATGTGTGATAACATTACAAGTTGACGGAGCTCAGAATGAAACACACATCTCAGCGTTCAGTCCCATTTACCCCTTTGAACAGACTGTTTTCATACATTAGACTTAATGAACAGACATACAGAGTGAGAGAGATTAGAAGGACACAGTCTGCAGACTCCTCCGCTCCTCTGTTATGTCAGGCATCTGCGTGTGCGTCTGTGCGTGATTGAGAACCATTTTGTTCTTCGCAAAACTTTTTACCCACACAGTTCACAAAGAGTTTTGTCGAATTAATTAAGACAGAGAAAATGATACCGGCTAGCTAGTGCTCATTGAGTGTGTGTGTGGTCGGGCCCTATTATATAAGCCTTCACAATTCATCCAAATTGTCAATGGGATAACGTGACATCACAAGTGGGAGTGTCCACCTCTATGTATTCTGACTAGATCAGCTATACAGTGGACTGTCTCAACTGGTGAACTGTCAGCATAGGTAGGTGGACGCTCCCTCTTGTGATGTCACTTCATCACAATTACAATTTTAGTCACATGACAATCATGAAATGGCTTGTAATGGCTGATCATGCTCAAATAGGCTCCTTGCACCACAGATTCTGTTCTTTTTTTTGTACAAAAAAAAGATCTATGAAGTAAATCTCCTGTTCTTCACACCTCCATAAAGTTTGCAATAAAGGGAGCTTAATTCCCACAGCAAGCCGGTGGTCCTGTCGTCAGATGAACCGATGTGTGTCTACTGTTTGAGCGCTGGGGGTGGGATCGGCACGTATATATGCACGGTCATAAACTTAGAACACCTGGGAAAACACGCACATACACTCACACACACAGACACCCAAACACGTAGGAAACAGGCGAGAGAGGGCGGACAATGGCTCCAGTCTGACCCCATGGAGTTATTAGGGAGAGAGACTTCCTGCTGGTCACCGCTTGACCACGCCCCCACAGGAAGGAAGCAGCCACTGTGGTGCACAGTGGCTGCTTCCTGTCCCCTGAAGTTGTACACATTTGAAGTCACGTGCACGTTCTGATAGGCACGTGCACGTGACTTGAATAGAACAAGAAAGTTAAAGAGAGAGAGAGAGAGAAAGAGAGAGAGAGAGAGTGAGAGAGAGTGAAAGAGAAAGAGAGAGAGAGAGAGAGACAGAGAGAGGTTGGCACACAATTGACAACTGCAGCAGTTGGCAGTTCCAGTTGTGCCTGTGTCATTACTCAGCACAGCTGTTTCTCTTTTCATCACACACACACACACACACACACACACACACTGCTGGGCCCCCTCAGACCCGTGCAACCTCTACAGTAAACAAGGTGCTGTCCCCAGAGCAGGAAGTAAAGAGGGACAAATGAGGACATAAATAGGATGTGTGTGCAGGTAAACAACCCATGGTGATCCTATCACCCACCACACTTCCTGTCATTGCATTACATGAATGTGTGTGTGTGCGTTTGTGTGTTCATTTCCAGCTGTAGTGTACCAGATGTTCAGGTTCCTTTTAGTTCACTTTATTTATTATGTATCTCCTCTCTTTTTTAACAGCTGTTTAGTTCCACTTGTTTTGTGCTCACTCTTTCAATCTCTTCCATCCTCACTCTGCTTCAATCCATCTCTTTCTCTCTCTCTCTGTCGCTCTCTCTCTCTCCCCTCCCCACTCTCATATCCTCATGTCCCCTACATTGACAGTAATCAAAAGGAGAACCTGTTGTTCCGTTGTTAACCCAAACATCTGCTGTGGGCGGGGCATAATGTTCTCCTGTGTGCTGATCAGAGCTCAGCGCTGCCCCACAGCCCAGCTCAAGTATCTGATGACAGCTCATAGATGACTGCAATCACGCAACGCGGGAATCACCATGACCGGGTTGATGTGTCAACAAGACACAGTCCTGTGTATCATTATTTTATCAACAAGGGTTTATATGAATGGATGTGAATACATGGATGTGAATAGAAATTAATAGGCGTGAGGAAGGACATATGGCATGAAGTTGGATGTAATAAAAAACTGTAAAAAAGTTGGAGTAAAAAACAGATGTATATACACAGTATAATGCTGTTGTTGTTGTTTTCAGATCAAATGTAATTACATCCCTGTTTTGCCACATGTAAATGTCAACCCAAAAATATGAAATTACGAATACAATTTGGAAAATCCTGGTTGATGCTGGATGCAGTGAGGAGGAAAATATACAACAACAACACAACAACAAGACAACAACAACAACACATGGTAGCGGTCCGGGTGCTTGACTCCCAGCTGGAAGGCACTTGGTTTGATTCCTCAATGTCCAACATCTCCCCGTCGACCTGTCGACCTGTGACCAAAGTGCCCTAACCCCGACCTGATCATTCCATGCATCCAAAAATACAATAATCCCTTCAAACTTGCTTTGGTAAAAAATGCATTTGTATTTTGCTCAAAAAGCATTTTTCATTTGTGAGTGACATGATGCAATGCCCTTAGTGCAGTCAAGCGTATTCACTCGTCCTCACAGAGTGATTGAGAGTGCGGTGGTGTATTGCAGGGGTCTGGGAGTATATCCGCTAATACGCAGAACGGAACCGAATACCTGGGATACCTCCTGCTGCGGCCTCCACGACTCAACATGAACATCCTAATTGGTCTAAAATGGTAACCAAGGGTTTGAGTGACAGAGTAAACCTCGGGCCCAGAGCCCCTTACAGCGGGTGGAATGCGTCAGCCGCACAGCAGTTGTTCCTCCCGCTGGACTCGGTACAGGCGGTGGCCAAGATACACGAACAGATGAAATGCTAGCAGGCTCCCCCCTCCTCCGAGAATCAAAAGAAAATATAGGTCAAAGGAATGCATGGAGGTAGAATTAATGCTTCTGTTCAGCGTTTGGCTTCGTTTTTGTTCCCGTCTTTCCATGAATATTGAATATCAGAGGGAAGTTTGTGTTTTATATGAACCTATATTTCACATGACTCAACATTTTGTGGCTTTTTGGGTGGAAGAAAAACCGTGGTTCAGCAACAAGAGGTTTGTGCAATGACCGATTGATCAAGTGTTATTGTTAGTCAATGTCATGTTAACAATGTCAATGTCACAACAACTAAAGATAAGAAATGTACAATATCAAAATTGGACATGAAGGCCTATTAAAAAAAAAGCATATATATATATATATATATATATATATATATGTGTGTGTGTGTATATATATCCAGTATATACGCATGTGTGTGTGTGTGTGTGTGCGTCTATACAATACAAGTGTAGCACTTCCCCTTCCCTCATCATTCTCTCTACCCCCCCCGCTTGCTCCACCCTTTACACCACCCCTCCCCCGACACCACATCCATGTCCTGTTCCCTCTGGAGATCAACATTTCATCCAACATCGTGAAATATTTACCGTCATGTCCAAATAAAGGGACGAAGTAAAGGCTTTTCCTGCCGAAATAACTTTCTTAGAAACATCCCCACACCAGCAACTAGTATTTATCTTGTGAGTGATTTTTCATAAACCCATTTTGCACGTTAATCAGAAACACACTTTAAAATGCACAATAAATCAACCACCAAGCTATTGCTGTTCTTTGGAGGAACCAACCGTCAACATTTGTAATTGCTACGAGCTGTGGCCGAGACAAAGCATAACCTGGATATATTTTTCACAATTATTTGTACATTTGTGATCACCTACTTCAAAAGCACAACTCTCTACAGGTGCCCTACAGGGACAAATTCTGTAACATCTAAAAATGTACTTTTGAGGAGGTGGTTGAGAAATGGAGATGTTTTAGTGAGTGAAATAGACCAGATTTAACCAATCTCCTCTGTTAATTAATATTCAGCGGCCATACAGGCCTGCTCCCTTGGGTCATGTCCTGGACTATATTGTGGGACTATTTGTAAAAGTAAACATGTGCACATAGACACACACTTCAAGTTCAAGTTCAAGTTCCTTTATTTGTCAAATGTGCTATATTGACATACAGCATGGATGAAATTACGTGTCTCTCAGGCCCACGGTGCAACAGGTGAAGTAGTGAATTAAATAAACACTGTAAACAATATACAATATAAATATACAATATAAACTTGGATGATTGAGGTTTTTTTTCTCAGAAAAAAACCTCAGATCAGATTCAAATTGATGAAAAATCTACATAATCCAGTTTGGGGCAATCCACGGAAACAGAGAAGCAGAGAAACATAACAAAGAAAATGGCACTATGATAAATAACTACATTTACAAGAGTCCACCATGACACCATTTCAAGTGTGATATATTTGTCTCTGAAAATAATGGAGAGCATCAAGGTTTGCAACATGTTACTCATATTTGATCAAATACGATGGGCGGAACCAAAAGACTGAAACACATTCCAGTAAATATAGTAATACTGCTTGTTGATTGCATTGAGACAGTTAGCTATTTCTTAAGAAGTTAAAGATGGCCGCCTGCCTTGCTCATCTGGTTTCTCTGGAGGCTAAGCGAGGCTTTAAGAAGAATCGGACGGACAACACCCGTCTTTTATTGTCACGGTCACACCATGCATGTACACCTGTGCACGGCAGCCCTCCCAACCCACCCCACACACACACACCCCCATAGGTGTCGCCGTGAAATTGGTCCTCCGCTTTTAACCCATCCATGGCCATCTTCCTCCGCGGTCAGGCCAGGAGCGGTGGGCAGCTAGTGCAGCGCCCGGGGACCACCTCCTTCCAACCGCCGCTGGTCAGGCGACGGTCTTCTTCCATGTTTTTAGAGGGGTTATATATACAGTGTATATATATGGAGGAACCCCAGGGAGCACGGGGAGAACATGGAAACTCCACACAGAAAGGGCTGTTCACGAAATCCCAGCACTGAAGACATGGGGAGAACCAACCATATCCCAGGCTGGAATCGATCCCAGGACCTTCTAGCTGTGAGGCGACAGCACTACCGACTGTGTTAGTGATAATTGACTATGCTACAAAATACTCAGTGTTTCCGTTAACATCAATCAAAGCAAGACATACTGGCATACTGATTAGTGCAACTATTTGCAAGAGTAGGAGTCTCCTGAGAAATACTGACTGACCAAGGCACCAAATGTATGTCCACATTGATAAAGCAGGTGTATTAAATGCTGGGTATTAACAGCCTAAGTAAGACATTCTAACCTCCCCAGACTGATGGGCTTACAGAGCATTTTAACCAGACATTACAACAGGAAATTTGTAAATGACACAGGGGTCTGGTTGGGACCAATGGCTGCCCTTCCTGTTGTTTGCCTACAGGGAAGTGCCCCAAGCCTCAACAGGGTTCTCCCCATTCAAACTGCTTTATGGGCATGAGGTAAGGAGGCCCCTGTCACTCCTTAAAAAATCTGGGAGGGAGAGCAAGGGGGTTAGTTGGTTAGCCTGTTAATTTAGTTGCCTATGTTATCCAGATGTGGGAAATGCTGGAGGGAATATCGGCTCTGGCCCAAGAACACATGGCTCAGGTTCAGCAGAAAGCCTGGTATGATAAGTCAGCCCACCAGAGGAGTTTTGACCCAGGCCAAAATGTACTGGTAATTCTACCTAGCCATGAGAGTAAGCTGTTGGATCAGTGGCAAGGTCCATTGGAGGCTCCAGCTAAGTTCTCCATCTGAACTCTTAAAGTAAGGGGTCTCTAAATCTGAAACAGTGAAAGCATTACTAGTCAGAAAGGTAGAGGAGTTGCAACACCTTCCAGAAGACTAACAACGCTAGATGAGCGATCTGTGTACTCATGCAGTATTCTCAGAGACCCCTAGTCTGTCACATGGTGGTGTCACATGGCATTGTGTTGAGGGAAGGTGCTGCTGTGAGGCATATGAGTTACAGCCGTGATCTAACCAACAAGCCGTGGGGCGTTTCTGTGCAGTGTTCAATGAGTATGGTGCGGGCCGGTAGGGGGGAGAAGACTTCTGTAAACCGTTGGTGTAACTCAGCTACCTTGGTTCTCTGCGGCAGAGTCAGATGGCTTTCCAACTGAACCGGCATGAACGGTGCTGCTTTTTGAGCCTCCGGACCCAATTCACCTTCCTTGATTACCGATGTGACGAGACAAACCGGGCGTTCCTCATTCCATAATTTAAGGAGGTTGAGGTAAATCTGAATGCCCCCCCACTCCTATCGGACTGCGCCACCTCATCACCAACGTTCCCCACTCGCAGTGAAACTTTGAGCTGGAGGTGAGCAGCAATTCAAGCAGTTTATCTCCCGGTGCAAATTGTCTCAGAGTACCTCTATTATACAGGTGCTCTTGATGCTGTGGAGACCTGGGGCACCTCCCACACTGCAAACAATAGAGGGTTAAGCCACTTATCCTAATTACAACTATCCTTGTGCACAAACGTACGCAGCATGGACTTTAACATCTTATTAAACCGCTCCACTAGCCCATCGGTTTATGGATGGTAGACGCTGGTGCGGATTGCTGTGATCCCCAATAACCTGTAAAGTTTGGGGAGGGTGCATGACATAAAAATGGTGCCTTTGATCAATCAGAATCTATTTCGGGATTCCAATGCGGGAGATTAATTGGAAGAGAGCCTGCGCTACACTCTTCGCCGAGATAGAACGTAGGGGCACTGCCTCCGGGTATCGCATTGCGTAATCTACAATGACTAATACAAAGCGATAACAACGTGAGCTGCGGTCTAATGGCCCGATGAGATCCATTGCAATTCTCTCGAACGGAATCTCCATTAATGGGAGTGGCCTCAATGGGGCTTTGGGTATAGTCGGTGGATTGCTAAGCTGGCATTCACAACAAGACACACACCACCGCTGTACATCTGCGTAAATACCCGGCCAATAAAGCCAGGCCATAATCCGATTGCGTGTTTTATTCGCCCCCAAGTGACCCGCCATCGGGCTGTAATGAGCCACCTGAAAAATCATCTCCTGGTGGCCTTTTGGTACAAGCAACTGGCTCACGTCTTCACCTGTGTGGGTGTCATGATACACCCTATACAACCCATCGCAAATTATTAAAGTGTGGGTAAGTGACAACTGCGTCCATCAATTGAAGTCACGCAGTCGAGGGCAAAGTGCAGAGTGTTGTTGCGCATTTGCTCCAGGGGGAGTCCAAGTCTCCAGGGTAAAGCGCCTAGAGGAGACTCCGGCGGGTCCCCCCCACCAGCGAGCATGCACACCTCCCACAGGTCCCTAGCTGTTGTGAGCGCGCATCCCCCATGTCTGCTACAGTATTAAAAAAACCTGGCCAATCAATACCTAATAGGAGGGAACACATCAGGTGCAAACTAACTGCAGCCTTCACTTGATTCTTTTTCCCTTGATAAGTAATTTCCAGGGTCACTCGCGGGTAATCGTGCAGGTCCCCATGGATACACCGAATTCTCACCCGTGCTTGCTCCCCCATGACCAGGCTATGGTGGATCAGGTTCTGACTACAACACCTGATGGATACCCCCTTGTATTTTTACCGGCATCTCCCATCTGGACCGGGAAGGGGGCGGACACCACAGCCACCTCTACCACCTGACCCAACTCCATCAAGGGGCACTTAGTGGGGTCGTGCCCAGGCCACAGCGGCCGCACTCCGGTCCTGGCATCAGAGAGGCTCTGTGTGGGGTTCCTGGAACGGAGGCCGAGGCTGGGTCCGCCCTGTAACACCTCACCCACTTGGCTGTTGTTGGGGGTTGCAGCAGCTGGCGAGGGTCCCACTCTTCTGGCTGCAGCCACCGTCCCGTGGCATCCCACGGGCCATGGTGAGGCTGCACGCCTGTGGTGCATTGGTTAATCAGTGTACCACAGGTTAAGTCAGCCACCAGCACACACACTCAGGGAGTGCTAGCATGCTAGCTAGTCACCATCTGCTCTGTCATTTAACAAACATTTGCAATAAACCGGACTTTCAACACTACTACTGCCTATGTCGGAGCTCCGGACTCAGCCACACGATGTGGTATCGTGGCAGCAGCCCTGCTACAAAGTGTTACAGTACAACAGAAGATTTATAATATAAGGCAAAGTTCATGCTGTATCTGTAGTATATTGATTTATATAGCATATATATAGTGTATATAGTTCAGTTATTCCAGGACACTTTTGATGCATGATGCATCAAAAGTCTGCTGCATGATGACAAGAAGCTGTGAAATCGCCATGCAGTGGATTGGAATCTAGTACCAGGACAATGAGTTTCACTAGTAGTTAGCGATACTAGTGAGTTTGCTGAGATCATAGCCAGGGATTCAACACGTGGGGAACCGACTTCGCACTGTGGTTTCTGGGAGAAGACAGCGAGGAATCACAATGTTAGAAATTGAAATTTTGGTCCACCATTAAGAGCCCCAACATACACACCAACTAAAGGGCACCTCAGACTGTGTGAGTGTTCTATTTGACACGGTACATGCATGCAAGTAATATTTGTGGGCTTGTGTATAATTCCCGTGTCCCTGGTAGTGGGCTACTATTATATACATTCCTTAAAGTCACCTTAGTGGGAGGGGTTACATTTATTTAAGGGGAAAAGTGTGAATGTGTGACGGTGTCACTGGCACGTATTTCCTGTATGTATGTATGAGACAGGTATCTACAAATAAACAACAAAAATGTGTGTACTTAATTTATTTTCTCCTTATTTATGAGTTACCAGGGTGTTGTGGAGGAGCAGTAAAGCGCACTGGCGTGGGGACAGATAATGTCCTCCTTCTGGCATACATAGGGGTTCGGCGGGGAAAAGGACTTCACAATAAGAGTCCTCTGGGCCGAACCAAATGGGGTAGAAGTGATGGGCGGAAAATTAGAACTTTAAACTAAACAAGTTTAGATTGTTATCTACTTTATTGAATGTTAAAATTGTTTAGGTTTATTTACATTTGTGATATTATAGACTTACCTCTATCCTTATGTTGACTTGGCCATTGCCTTGGTAATTTTGTGTGTAGATTATTTTTAGTGTTAGTCTCCCCTTGTGTTGGCTATTGGTTTGATCAGCCATCATATCTGTTCCTTTATGCCTAATTTGGGGAATTAAGTTGTGTTATGTGTGTGCCTTATTTTTGTGTTTTATTTTTGTAAATTTTAGTCAAAGTCAACCTTTCTTTGAAACGTTATTTATGCGCTCCAGTTGCTTTGTTGCACAGTCCCTTACATACTTTTTTCAAATTGTACAACAAATTCGTATCACTATCGCCATAGTTGGATTAAACTATTTACATAATAAATGCAGTGGTTGCAAATCACTTCTCCATTTGCAACATTAAAAAAAATAAAATAAAAGAAAGGTCGCTACACAACAATGATATCAAGAAAGAACGTTTATGTGTGAGTGTCTGCCTGCCTGCCTGCATGTGTGTGTAGTATTCTAGACCTCTGATGCATGGCTGGGTTCAGGATCATGATGCTGACCTATGCGTTGGCAGCCACCAGTACACAGCACAGTGCACCAGCGTCTTCAGATGCCCATGTGGCAATCATTACATGTCCTCAGTAATAACTTACACTAGGGTGGGCGAGCTGATCCAAACTGTGCCGTGGCCGCCCTAAAAGGTTGCTGTATCGACTCTGAGGACTAGAGCCGATGGAGAACTTTGGAAGAAGTTGAAGGGCTTCTTGGTGGACATCCCCTGGGTGAGCTGTGATGGACATGGCCCTGAAGGCTGCACCCACTGAGGAAGATCAACACAATATAAACACACACACATGTATGCATGCATGCACACACACACATTTTTGTTGTTTATTTGTAGATACCTGTCTCATACAGGAAATACGTGCCAGTGACACCGTCACACATTCACACTTTTCCCCTTAAATAAATGTAACCCCTCCCACTAAGGTGACTTTATGGAATGTATATAATAGTAGCCCACTACCAGGGACACGGGAATTATACACAAGCCCACAAATATTACTTGCATGCATGTACCGTGTCAAATAGAACACTCACACAGTCTGAGGTGCCCTTTAGTTGGTGTGCATGTTGGGGCTCTTAATGGTGGACCAAAAAAGTTTTCAATTTCTAACATTGTGATTCCTGTATGTGATTCCTGTATGATCGCTGTCTTCTCCCAGAAACCACAATGCGAAGTCGGTTCCCCACGTGTTGAATCCGTGGCTATGATCTCAGCAAACTCACTAGTATCGCTAACTACTAGTGAAACTCATTGTCCTGGTGCTAGATTCCAATCCACTGCATGGCGATTTCACAGCTTCTTGTCATCATGCAAGAGTGCATCAAAAGTGTCCTGGAATAACTGAACTATATACACTATATATATGCTATATAAATCGATATACTACAGATACAGCATGAACTTTGCCTTATATTATAAATCTTCTGTTGTACTGTAACATTTTGTAGCAGGGCTGCTGCCACGATACCACATCGTGTGGCTGAGTCCGGGGCTCCGACATAGGCAGTAGTAGTGTTGAATGTCCAGTTTATTGCAAATGTTTGTGAAATGACAGAGCAGGTGCTGACTGAGTGTGTGTGCTGGTGGTTGACTTAACCTGTGGTACACTGATTAACCAATGCACCACAGGCGTGCAGCCTCACCCCCCTAGACTCTAACTGGGCCAGGTGGGGCCAATTAAGCCAGCCAGTCACCAAACACACGCACTCCCACATACCCCAACACTGAATTGAGGCTGCGGAAAATCCCCAGCCTCAACCTCTACTTTTCCCCTCCACCCCATCCAAAATAACAAAAAAACCCTAACCCCACTGTCCCCACACCTACCCAATTTGGCCAGCCAACCAACCTCCCCCCCCGGAGACCAGAGGCCGGGGCTGCTGCCTTGTTTGGCAAAGGTGGCCATGGATTGTCCAGGCCCATCCCAAACGTGGTCAGCCAACCCCCTTCCCACTCTATCCTGGAGAGCAGAGGCCTGGGCTGATGCCGTGACTGGCCGAGGTGTCTCTGGTTGTAGGAGTTGCCGGGCTGTCTGGATGGCTGGGTAGGGGATTGGTGGAGCTCATTGGAGCTCATTGAACAGCCCCCGGTAAGGCCACCAGCCAACATCACTCGTGGAGGGTGGCGGAGCCGTTTTCTTTCCGAAACCCCCCCCCTCCGTGTACATGTCTTTTATGTCTTCTTGCAATCTTCTCTTTAGCCAACCCTTCAACGTAATTTAAATAATAGGAATAACATTACTGAAGCAAAAACCCGGGTGTGGGAGGAGTTCGGGGAGGCCACGGAGAAGGACTTTCGGTTGGTCTCAAAGAAGCTCTGGCAAACCGTTCGGCGACTCAGGAAGGGAAAGCAGGGCTTAGCTCAGGCTGTACTCAGTCGGAGAGGAGAACTGCTGACCCAGACTGAGGATGTTGTCGGGCGGTGGAAAGAACACTTTGAGGAACTCCTGAACCTGAACAACATGCTCTCTGGGGAAGAGGCAGAGTTCGAAGCCTCAGGGGGAGGCTCACCCATATCCTTGCAAGAGGTCGCCGAAGTAGTCAAACAGCTCTCCGGTGGCAAGGCGCCAGGTGTGGATGAAATTCACCCTGAGAAGCTGAAGGCTCTGGACATTGTGGGGCTGTCGTGGCTGACGCGCCTATTCAATGTCGCATGGGGGTCAGGGACAGTACCTGTGGCGTGGCAGACCGGGGTGGTGGTCCCCATTTTCAAAAAGGGGGACCGGAGGGTGTGCTCCAACTATCGGGGGATCACACTGCTCAGCCTCCCCGGGAAAGCTTATTCCAGGGTGCTGGAAAGGAGGCTCCGGCCGATTGTCG
>OMOU01090572.1:0-10765 GCA_900312585.1 Malacocephalus occidentalis
GGAGCGACGGGGCGGAGGAGAGCCGCCGGGCATGCTGGGAAACGGCTGCAGCGGCCCCGGCCCCGGCCACAACCACAGGTCCAACAGGCTGGCGATGCTCTCCAGGTGGGTGGCTGGTGGTTTTGGTGGTGTTAATGTGGTGCATCCTGGGAAAACTGGGATTACGCTCGCTCTTGTGGTTGTTGTTGTGGTTGTTGTTGTTGTGGTTGTTGTTGTTGTTGTTGTTGAGAAACAGCCCAAAAGCGTAATGGACTCCTCTCACAGGAATGTGTGGAGGAGGATGCTCCATGGTTGTTTTCTTCTTTTTCTTCCTTTGGGGTTCCTTTGTAGTGTGTTGTTGTGCTTTAAAGAGCGTGTCCTCCTCTGGTGCTGACCGTGCCCAGGTCTTTAATCCTGTGCCACTCCAAGACCAGCGACGACTTCCCCGACCCGGCGGAGAGGAGCTGGCCCGGGGAGGCTGTCGCCGGCCTGGGGGGGCGGACGGGGGGTCCCTGGGGGCCCAGCGCCGACCCAATCCCGGTCCAGATGGTCCAGACGGGGGGCAGACGCGGCTGGGAGACGGACCCGGCAAATGGTGGGCCGCTGATGGCGAAGAGCCAGCAGACCCCCCGGGGGTCCCGGCGAGGCGCAGAGGACCCTAAGCATCCGTACCCCCACTCTGAGGACCCCAGAGAACACAAGAGGAGCCTCCGGAGGACGTTCAGCATCAAAGTAAGAAGATCGTTTTTCCATCTTTTCTTAACGAGGTGCATAACGACAAAGATTCATTAGGTCTACTTAGATCACTTGATGTTGCCATGTCACCGTCTTGTGCTCGTCTATTGATAGCAACAGGCTCTGCGTGACTCCTCTCAGGGATGCTTTGCAAAGATTTTCACAGTCACAATGCATTTGCACTCATTTGAGGGCCTGGGGCCTCAGGTCTTGGATGAACATCTGATCTCTCCGAATCAAATGAAGAGGGAATTACTATACAGTGCTCTGACGGTGACCCCAGACGTAGAGCCCTGCAGATAACTCACGTCGAGGACTACTGAGCACTTGCCCTCAGGGTTGCCAAAAAGTTGCTTAACTCTAGAGATATCGCTTGGTGTTTTGTAGTGGTCGGTCGTTCTGCGTGACACTCCACTGTACAAAAACATGTTTGTGTTTACTGCTCTGTTTTGATTTCACGATGCCCACCGCTTCAATAGAATTACACAGAGAGATACCATGCATAGCGGTGTTAATAATTAATTTTCACCATAGACAACCAAGTGACTCACTGCACAGTTGTTATTCGGCCATGGGTTAGCCAAGCTAAATGTTGCGTCTCACATCATTCACGGTCATCTGTGTGTTGTGGTCCGGCGGAGCGGCACTGGCGATCACATGACCTGAACCCGGTGCGCTGGCCGAGCGAGGGCTGCGGCCGGAGAGCTGCGCCGAGGAGCTAGCCTGTGTAGGAACAAAGACGTCTCTTGTTGTACGCTCACAGTGCCTCACTCACGCAGTACATTCCACCGATGTCAAATAAAACGGCGAAACTTTAGGCCAATATAGCCTATGTCGAACAACTTCTGGACAGCTTTTGAGATATAAAAGTTTGAGTAAGCATTTCAGTTCAGATAAGGAATTATTCCGGTCCAGCTGATTAGCTTTGCTGCAGCGACCACTTTGATAGCTACACTGCAGCCTTGGATTGACCTTTAACAAATCCGTAAACTTTCCTGTCATTTCTGAGACAGTTTAAGCCAAGGGGGCTCAGAGTTACTCTTTGACTAGATATGTGTCCGTAATGAGCAGCTGTGGGCTTGGAATCCTGCTCATAGACTGTGGAAAAAACCGGGGTTCGAACCCAGGACCTTTGGGCAGCGAGTCAAACACCCAGACCACTAAACTACCAGTTCCTACTTTATCATCTCAGTGCGGTGACGTCACACAGTGAGTGAATTACACACCGGGGGGAGGGAGCCCTCCTTCAGTCGCGATGCTGAGAAAACATTGCAGAATTCAATTTGTCAAAGGCTTTCCGTCTGGGCCTTTTCATGTCCGATGGCCCATCATGTATTTGAATTCTTTTTTAACTGGGACCGTAGAAAGTGTGTGAAAGCAAGCAAAATGAAATGATGTTCAAAAGTCAAAGTCAAAGTTCTTTTATTTGTTCACTTCCTGAATGGAAAAAAAGGCATTTCCACATGAACACAAAATGAATAACAATCAGCACGACGACATACCATCGCCATATGTTGTAACTGGGTGTGACTATGTACACGCATGTATAACAGAGGCATTCGTTCATGGAATTAGCTATTTTCCAATATCGGATTGAATGTTGACATTGAAAAATACTCAACCACAATCCCCATGGGTTTCGTGCAACACACACACGCATGCGCATGCGTACACACACACACACACACAGAGTGACGACCAGAGTGTTTTCCAGGGAGCCTCATGTCCATTACCAGGACGTATAGCTCGATAGCTCTTCCCCTGTAAAGAACACACGCCACCCATTATGGCCGCCCGGGGCTTCAGCAGAATGTCTGTTGAACCAAGCCTCCTCAACCCGGGTTGAGACCCCATAAAATGTTCATTTACCCTCTTCCCCGGCTGTCAACCTGCGCAACGAGATGTTGATTTGGTCACGGCTGCAGAGTGTTTGCAGGCATATAGAGCTCCCTTTATGCTGTGTGTGTGTGTGTGTGTCTGTGTGTGTGTGTGTGTCTGTGTGTGTGTCTGTGTGTGTGTCTGTGTGTGCAAGAGATAGTGACAGTGCAGAATTCGTGACTTCTTCAAAATCTCTTCTTGAAACCCATTTTGCAGCCTTATTCATTCATTGCTTTTATTCTTTCATTTATTCTTGATCTATTTTTAACTTATGAATGTATTTACTTTGTAATGTTTTTATTCTCTTCTTGTTCAACTTCACCATGATCTTGTCTTCTGAGGAACCTGTTTTTGCTTTGTCTGTCAAAGCACTTTGTACACAATACAAATACGTTTATTATTATTTATTATTATTATGATATTCCATATCACTTTCTGTGAGGGGGGGGTGTGGGGTTTGTATATGTGTTTGTTTTTGCATGTGGATGCATGCGTTTCTGTTGTGCATCTGTGCATTATATGTGCATTATTATGTATAACTGTGTGTGTGTGTGTGTGTGTGTGTGTGAGCGTCTGTCTGCTTGTGTGTGTGCGTGCACGTGTGTGTGTGTGTTCCAGGACAGCAGTATCTGGAGGATGTGTGTGGCCACGGGACCAGGAGACGAGGGCCGGGGGCCTCGTATGCCCGATAACGGAGACCTGCCACAGGACAAAGAGGCCAGTGTGCTGCGAGGCGAGAATGCGGTGGAGTTATACAGGTACTCAAACACACCACCACCACCACCACCACCACCATCCCCTCCCACCACCACCACCACAGGAAGGCCAGCACTACGCCCAACACAGGGAACCGCACTAATGAACTATGAACACTTTTTTTACGAACTTCCCTTGACACGTGATTTGGTTTTACTGGCAGCTGTATATATTTATACCTATACATATATAACTGTGTTATTATGTTTGCACTGTGGTGCCCATTAGCCACTCGTGTCCCATTGCTCTGCCGGTGTCACTGATATTTCTGTCATCGTACTTCTCTTGTCCCGTAGAAGAAGAGTCAAAGAAGAGTCCATTCATAAATCTGCTGCACACGCAGTGTAGTAAACAAAGAGAAATAAACAAATAAAACAAAGCTGATCACGA
Organism: Malacocephalus occidentalis; assembly: GCA_900312585.1. Lineage (NCBI taxonomy): Eukaryota > Metazoa > Chordata > Actinopteri > Gadiformes > Macrouridae > Malacocephalus > Malacocephalus occidentalis. The sequence continues at coordinate 3,739 of OMOU01090572.1, forward strand.
CCCCCGTCACCGCTAACTATCTTCAGCTAAGGTAAACATCAACAACTAAAGGTATTGTCACTCTAGACCTCGGTGCTGGTGGTTTAAGGTGATGGGTGCTGGTGACTGTAGGTGATGGGTGCTGGTGGTTATAGGTGATGGGTGCTAGAGGTTATAGGTGATGGGTGCTAGAGGTTATAGGTGATGGGTGCTGGTGGTTATAGGTGATGGGTGCTGGTGGTTATAGGTGATAGGTGCTAGAGGTTATAGGTGATGGGTGCTGCTGGCTATAGGTGATGGGTGCTGGTGGCTATAGGTGATGGGTGCTGGTGGTTATAGGTGGTGGGTGCTGGTGGATATAGGTGATGGGTGCTAGAGGTTATAGGTGATGGGTGCTGCTGGCTATAGGTGATGGGTGCTGGTGGCTATAGGTGATGGGTGCTAGAGGTTATAGGTGATGGGTGCTGCTGGCTATAGGTGATGGGTGCTGCTGGCTATAGGTGATGGGTGCTGGTGGTTATAGGTGATGGGTGCTATAGGTTATAGGTGAGGGGTGCTGGCGGATTCCGGTCCTAGCACGGCCACGAGCACGTCCTTCATGACGGAACCGAGCGAGCTAACGGCTCGTGCTGCGCGTGCCTTCTCCTCCGCTGCAGGAGCTGCTCCTCCCAGAGGCCAGACACGCTGGCACCGTTTGACGGACAGCGCCCGAACGGCCACGCGAGGCCCGGCGAGGAGAGCGGCGGCCCGACTGCCTCCCTCCACCGCAGCGGCCACGCACAAACGGAGGTAAGACAAGGGCTCATGCGATGCCATGTCGCGGCGCACACTCTCGTTGTGTCGTGTCTCATGACGAACTGCGGTTTTCCTCCTACAAACGTCGCAAACCCGAAACCATCTATCTCCGCCGTTCACCCAGCGAGGCAAATGACGCTAACTCTTATTAACTCACGAGTTATGAAGAGCTCAACTCGCGCCCGCCCAGCAGCGCTACGCCCGCATGGGCATTCAGGAATTCTTCACATGCTGCCACCAAATTCCCAGCCATCCCACTGTGACCACACTCTATAACTGGGCAGGTTGCACCCAAGGCAGCGGCATCGGCAATCTATGCATGTGGCGCTCGCTGTCTGGGGCTGGACCTCAGGCAAGATGTCGCGCAATTACGACCTACATTTTGCAGCAGCCCAGCAAAATGGTGGCAACAATTGCTACTTTTACGCGGATTTTCGCCATGAAATAGTGTTATTATGTCACGTCTCTCCTCTCCACATGTCCGCTCCTCGGCTTTTATGTGTTGTGATGTAACATATAATCTCATAGCATATGAAGTGACAAGATGCAAACCTGACCGGAGGAGAAGTGAAGAGACAGACAAAGAGAGAGAGTGGGAGAGAGGAAGAGCGTGAGAGACAGAAAAAAGATAAATAGAGGGGGAGAGAACCGGAGAAGTGAGGAGAGAGAGAGAGAGAGAGAGACAGAGAGAGGATGAGAGACACAGAGAGAGAAACAGGGAGTGAGACGGATAGAGCAGAGAGAGTGAGAGAGAGAGAGAGAGATAAACAGAGAGAGGATGAGAGACAGAGAGAGAGAAAGAGGGAGTGAGACGGATAGAGCAGAGAGAGTGAGTGAGAGAGAGAGAGAGAGAGAGATAAACAGAGAAAAGATGAGAGACGGAGAGAGAGAAACGGAGTGAGACGGATAGAGCAGAGAGAGTGAGAGTGAGAGAGAGAGAGAGAGAGAGACAGAGAGATGGACAGAGAGACAGTGAGAGGGACAGAGAGAGACAGAGAGAGAGAGAGACAGAGAGAGAGACAGAGAGAGAGACAGAGAGAGAGACAGAGACAGAGAGAGAGACAGAGAGAGACAGAGACAGAGCATCATGTGATTCCTCTGAGCCCGGCAGATTCTCTTTTCTGCCACAATCGTCTGTTATCCTCTCGTTTGTTCTCAGGGCAACAACACATCCTTTAAAAGGTATTCCTGGAATGAGAGCAATACGCTCAATTAGGCCTCAACAAACCACTCAAGGTCTAGTTTCCTATAATGCATAACTGGATAAAAAGTATGACTGTAATTTAGCCCGTTTTTAGAGAGCAAAGCTTAGTGACTGTGAAATATAAGTATACAATATAAGATAATATATAAGAACAATGTAATATAAGACAATATTTTTAACGGCAATATACTCTGGTACAAAGCCATTGTGCATGGCTGTACAATGTAGATAGCAAATAGCAATACCAACAAACCACCCGTAGTGGCAGCATAATGTTTCCGCTTGAGCAAAGAGTACATCTTTAAAGGCACTAGTTGAAATAAATGTGCACAATTACGAACGTACAGAGGATGAATAAATAGATGCTTATTTTTTGTGTTTGTGGTAGAAATAATATCTCATTCTCTCCACATTGTCGTCTATGAGATGCACAGTTGGAGGTAGCAGTAGGATGGATGGAGGGGGTCCGGGGGTCCGGACCCCCTCCATCGGTTCAGCATTTGTTGCTCTGTGACTGCAGTTTGCCAAAAGACACGCGACATCCCCGATTTCAAGGGACATCTGGTGATCTTGAGCATGTGACGCGGGTGTGATGGTGGTGGTACAAATGGACATACTGTATGTTCATGTTCATCATAAAGCATAGCAGGAGAGACAAGGCGGTCCCCCTCCCCCCCACCAACAGTTATGCATGATAAACACTTTGTCTTCATCACAACCGGAAAGATCGACCCCCACCAGTCCATTAAGCAGTTGTATCATTGTGTGTTGCTGGACAGGAAGGGGCGCCAGAGTCTCTCCGCGTCTCCGGTCTGACCGGCGGGGGGCCGGTGGCCCCACCCCCGCCGCCCTCCGCCTCGCCGTCCGACTCCTCGGCCGAGCCCAGCTGCACGGACAGTGACTTTGTGTCGTCCGGCAACAGCCACCACCTCAAGGTCGAGTCTCCGTCCGTCTCCCAGTCGCCCAGCTCTCAGTGGTGACCCCTGTGTTTATCCCTTGTTCATCCCTTGTTTCAGTCGTCGGTCTTTGTGACTGTGCTATATACCGCCGTCTTCGGGGGTTTATATCGGGAAGATAGCGTTTTCGTGTCGAGTCACGGGTGTTTTTGCTCGAGGGTCAGCGGTCAGGAGCGACGACCCAGGTGAATGAAGAGAGAAAGACAGAAAGAGAGATGCAGGGCCTGCACTGAATTACTGGATGTGGCTTCTGCTTTGTATCACAAACGCATTTGGGCACGAGATGATATGATTGCGGCCGTGGCTGTGTGCACGACATGTGTGTGCATGTAGGTACTTGAATATATGTGTGTGTGTGTCTCTGTGTGTGTGTGTGTGTGTGTGTGTGTGTGTGCAGTTGGCCATCCCAGAGGTGAATGAGGAGAGAGTCTGGGAGGCGGAGGAGAAGGAGGAACGGAAGGCTGTGGACCCGGCCGACTGCAACCGGACACGCGCCAGCTCTACAAGTGTGTGTCAAACCAGCAGCCCATTCACCCCCACGCACGTACTGTACATTAACACAGACATAAACACACACAGAGGCACAGGCACAGGCACGCGCACAGGCACAAACGTGCACCGGCACACACACACACGCACACTCTAATAGACAAGGTTTTTGTTATTGGATTTCCTCCTGGTTCTCGGAAGCAGCCGGGCATTTATGAACGTGACCCCTGGCCTTGTCTCGCATCGCATCCTGTCCTGCAGCTCTGCTCACGGAGGGCCACAACCTCATTAGAATGTAGGAGCCGACCGTATTAACTGATATCAAATCACCCACACGGACAAGCCCAGTCACTATAACACAGCAATGTGTGTCTGTTTGTTATTGTTAGCATCGTTTTTAACGCAATAAGTATACAACCGATGCATACACCTTTATTAACGTGCTCTAATTTACTGTATTCAATCATACAATTACTATATGTCATGAGACATGAAGGACACATGTTCAAATCATACCAGCTTCTCCAACAACAATGCTACAGCCAGTATTTTTCACAGGCTTCTCCTTCCATTTCCATGCCAGGCCAGAACGTCTGTTTTTGTTTTGGTCTGTGTGATTAGCTAATCTCAGAGTCTGTATGTTGCCATTGGCACAAAAACACAGTGTGCTGCAGCCATGCAATTAAGCAAATTAACTGGATCAACTGAGATTGTAATAGATTCTAGCCAACAATATATACTAAACATACCACTCGGTCGGTTGGTCCGTTATATCTGTGTGATCATAAATATTGCTGGCCATGCATCTAGACATGGCCAGCACTGGGTACGTAGGCTGGTAGGCTGATCTATCCTGATCTATCCAGTATACTTCTAATATACTTCCACATGTGATGTCAAGTGGGGGCCATTCGAACCAGTTTTTGAAACCGCTCGGAATGGCTAATCGTGCTCCCGCCTTGTGGTGTAATAGGTCGCCTTTAAAGTAGACCATAATGTTATGGCCTCCCCACCACCACAAATTTAGACCGATGACGTCATCTCCATTCATACGACGACTGCACTTTCTGCCAATATATTATCCCGCCAATAATATGAACAATGAACACTGAAGCATGCCTCATAACGAGGAGTACCCGGTGGGGTTCCACGCGGTTCACCCCGTTCAGGCGTTCACCCTTACTGGATCGGAGACCTGGACGCCATCATCATGCGAGCTCCGGACCTCTACGGCGACCACCCCAACCGCCACGGTGGTTTCTACGGCAACAGGAAGTCTCTGTCCCAGCAGTTGGACGTCCCCCACGGCGCCATGCAGGTACGTCGCTCGCGGTGAGCAGGAGGACCGAGCAGGAGCACCGTGACTGCAAAAACATCTTTACAAAGTCAGTGCTGGTCACTTTGAAAAGTAAAGCGGATGGATGAAATGAATGGAAATGTGTGTGTGTGTGTGTGTGTCCTCGTCCCCAGCCCGTGCACAAGGCCTGCCGCTCCCTCAGTTCAGCACAGCTGGTACAACACTCCTGCAGCAACATCCAGGCCTTCATCATCTGCAACGTGGTCCTCATGAAGGGCCAGGGCAAGGTGAGGGAACACACAGGGACGCCCGGACTTAGTGTAGGACAGTGTGGCGCTTGGCCACGGAGGCTGTGCCGCTACTGAGTTGGATCTCCCAAGGCCCGCATCGTCCTTGAGCCGAAGAGGCCCTCGCCTCGACCTGCTTCGTAAGGACACGCATATATCTGGATGAAAGCATCGGCTCAATGACTGGAGTCTAAATGAGCCAAAGGAAACTCATTTGGACCCAAAATAATTCACCTTTTTTCTGCTGTTTTCAATTAAGTATTTGCTGAATCCGATTGGCTCAAATCGGTTCCAGTGACATCACCTGGTACCAATTCAAGCCAATTGGAAACAGCGATTGGAAAACTTGGTTGGTTGGTGTGTTTGCTCTGGATTCACTCATGATGCAGCAGTATATCCCCTCTCACTGGTTCTGCTTGTTGTTGTTGTTGTTCTTGTTGTTGTTGTCGTCGTCGTCATCCAGGGCCTCGGCTTCAGCATTGTGGGAGGACAGGACAGCATGTATGGACCCATGGGAATCTACGTGAAGACCATCTTCCCTGGAGGAGCCGCAGCGGCCGACGGGAGACTGCAGGAAGGTGGGGGTGGGGGGTTTAGGGACAAACAAACAAAGTGTATCATAGACGATGATGCTGATGATGACTATTGTTGAAGTAGAGATGGTAAAAAGTAATCCCAGATATGAAAGTTCACCTTTTGCTGACTTAGACGTGATGATAATCTTGTTTTATGAGACTATTATTGAGGTAATCACATAAAAACACAGGCAGGTTTTTTTGCTGAGGCATCTCCTTGTGTGTGTGTGTGTGTGTGTGTGTGTCTCTGCGTCTGTGTGTGTGTCTGTGTGCGCATATGCCCGGGTGTGTGTGCACGCTTGTGCCTGTGTGCATGCGTATGTGTGTGTATGTGTGTGTGCGTGCATGTGTGTGCACACGTGTGCGTGCATGTGTGTCTATGCACGTGTGTGTCTATGTGTGTGTTTGTGTGTGTCTCGATGTGAGCATATTTGTGCATTTGTGTGTGTGTGTGTGTGTGTGTGTGTGTGTGTGTGTGTGTGTGTGTGTAGGCGATGAGATCCTGGAGCTGAACGGAGAGCCACTGCAGGGTCTGACGCACGATGAGGCGCTACAGAGGTTCAAAGTAAAGTCTTTGCTCACAAACCAATCAGTTTATATGTGGAATGATTCGTGTTGATGTTGTTGTTGTAGTGGTGGTGGTATCCCGCAGCGTTACTATCATGCTGATGGCTGATTTCATCACTCTCTGATTTGTTAGTATTTACACATGCAAATATGTTGTGCTTGGTGTTAAATGCATGCATAATGCAGATGTATTGAGACTTTAACTCGAAATAAATACACTCGAACTTGATCCGTAACATTTAGAATGAGTGGAAATACTGACATTTCACGGTAAATCTCAAGATGTAGGACGATAGCCTTTCTAGGCCAGGTCTCTCTCTCTCGCCCCTCGAACATACGGGGTTCTGAATCCTCCAAACTGTTTGGTTTGAAAGAGCCACAAGAGACGTTTCTAAGCCCTGGACAAGCTAGGCCGGTTGTTGATGTGAAAAGACGCACAGTAGAACAAGAATGTCTTCGGGCTTCAGCGTTTACCCTTCAGCGTGGTTCTTCTGAGCCAATTTCCACAAAAACGTCTAAACTGTTTACACTTCCGCAACGCATCGTCGCGGACGTGCCAGAGACTAACGCAGCGGCAGAGCCCTCGACACGCTCCTGCACACCAGAGGCGATAGCACTCGGTGGTGTTAGCGAGGGGCACAGTCACACTTCTGTGTATATACTGCATATACAGGATGTCCTGTACTTCTGCTGTTACGACTGAGCTTCATGAAAAAACCCTTTATATTCTATTAACTCTCTCTCGCTCTCCTCCCCCCTCTCTCTCTTTCTCTTGCTCTACCTGCCTCTCTCTCCCCCCTCCCCCTTTTCTCTCCTCCCCCCTCTCTCTCTTTCTCTTGCTCTACCTGCCTCTCTCTCCCCCCTCCCCCTTTTCTCTC
>OMOU01090581.1:4414-25075 GCA_900312585.1 Malacocephalus occidentalis
GGGGGGGGGGGGGCATCAGTAGCCTGAAGGAAAAGCCACACCAATGCCGATGCGCTCTCTCGCCACCCGTTCAAATCAGATGGGTGCTGGTACTGTGAGCGGAGAGAGTCCAGAGAGAGAGAGCTGTGGGCAGAGGAGGTCGCTGCCACCTCTCCAGAGGCGGAGGTAATCTGCCGGGGACTGCAGATCATCGGCCTGGCAGAGTGGAGGCAACAGCAGGAGCAGGAGGTGGAGGCACAACAGCGGCCTCCGTGGGAGACGGTGTCAAGGTTCTCTGCAACCACCAAAGGCTGTGGTCCAAGTTTAGGGCTCTGCGCCTGTGCCAGGAGGTCCTGCAGCGGCCGTGGCCCGAGCCAGCATCAGGGGAAGAGAGGTGGCAGATGGTGGTCCCCAAGGTCTTGCAGGCAGAGATACTCGGAGCCATGCATGGAACAACTGGGTCGGGACATTTTGGAGTCAATACAACCCTTGGCCGCCTCCGCCAGGGCTTCTACTATGGACAGAGCCAGAGGGACGTGGAAGACACCTGTACAGCTCGCAGCCCTGGCGCTCACATGCCCCGCTCCAACAATTCCATGTTGGAGCCCTGATGGAAAGGGTGGCCGTGGATGTACTGGGTCCTCTACCTCACTCAGAAAAAGGGAACCGCTATGTCCTGTCTGCCATCGACTACTTCACCAAATGGCCAGAGGCGTACACGCTTCCTGACCAGGAGGCAGAGACAGTGGTGGATGCCCTGGTGGGAGGCTTGTTCAGTCACTTTGGGGTGCCGGAGACCCTGGTGCAGTGACCAGGGGAGGAACTTTGAGTCCAGGGTGTTTGCCTCTATGTGCAAGTGCCTGGGCATTCACAAAACCCATACCACCCCCTTACGCCCTCAGAGTGACAGTTTGGTGGAACGATTCCATCGCAACTTGGGACAACAGCTGGCCATCTTCATGTCAAAACACCAATGGGATTGGGATGACCATCTACGCCTGGTGCGTATGTCGTGCCGGTCGGCAGTGCAAGAGACCCAATACTGCACACCAGCCCTTCTCATGCTGGGGAGGGAGCTTCGCACCCCGACAGAGCTGGCGTTCGCTCGCCCTCCTGACTCCCTGGCTACTGCCAGTAGGCTACAGGATCGTCTCGAGTCTGCACACGATTTTGCCCAGGAAAAGCAGCTTAGTGCCGGAGTGAGGCAGAAATGGCATTATGATGTGTGGGCAAAACGGCAGCACTTCAAAGCGGGTGAGTTGGTGTGGGTCTACGATCCCCAGCGGAAGAAGGGCCGTTGTCCGAAGCTGGACAGCCCATTGTTGGGCCCTTTCCAAATACTGGAGAGGCTGGGGGAGGTGGTCTACAGGGTACAGCTGCCTGCCAGAGGGAGGAAAGTGGTGCTGCACAGAGTCAGACTGGCTCCGTACCGAGGGGGGGCTTCCATGCAGACATCAGGGACCACAGGATGCCCTATGCAGCCGCCCCCGGTCCACCAGGCCCACATCCAAGTCGCCTCCCTGGAAATGACACCGGGGTCCCAGAGCCTGGGCCCTACCATGCACAGGCCCACAGCTGCCCAGGGGATTGGGAAACACCGCGTCCTCTGGCAAAGGTTCCCGGGTCTCCAGTCTTTACCTTAGTGCGGCCTCGTAGGCGCCGGAGGCTGCTGGGGAACTTTAAAGATGTTGTGGGGGTTTTGGAGGGGAAGAGAATTAGTTAGGAGTGAGACCCTAGGTTCCAGAGAGGGCAAGAATGCACCCAGGTCTCACTGGAAGAGAATGTACTCTATTCTGATCTTCCGAGCTTACAGAGAGGAACAAGCGGGAGAATCAACTGAGGTGGACGTTGGGGGGACTGTGTAAGAACAAAAGAGTTCCAGCATTCTACAGTTTTCTGTTTTCACAGTGTTCTTGTGTTTGTAGTGTGGAGTTTTGCCTGTGATACGCTCTGCATGTATCCATATGCTCAGGCAGAGGCAAATGACAGCTATGCTGTTCTTAACACAAGATAAGATAAGATGTATTGAATTTATTCATCCCAAATGAAATTCTTGTGCCAGAGGTTGCTCAAAAATACATATAATAACATAAGAATACAAACAATAGATATGTTTAGTACCAAAAAAATGAGCCTCATTATCAATCCTGTTAAACAGATTTAACTCATTGGCCACATCCAGGTCTCCCTCCACTTGCCAGAAATCCTTTGTTCTCATGCCACTCCACACCTCCCTGATGTTCTTCTGCTGAAGTTTCCTCTCAACCTTCCTCCTGTAACACTCCTTACCCTCAGTTCTCTCTGCGCCTTCTTCATCTCCTCCTATTCTCCACTCCTGAAGGGTGCCTTCTTCCTGTTCAGTGATGCCTTGATGTCCTTATTCACCCAGGGTTTGTTTTTGGGGAAACAGTGGACAGTCATGGTTGGGACCACACTGTCCATGCAGAAATGTACATAGTCTGTTATGCAGCCTGCGAGTCCATCTATGTTCTGCCCATGTGCATTACAGGGAACATCCCAGTCTGCCATTTAAAACAACCCTGGAGAGTCTCCTCTGCTTCCTGTGACCACCTCCGTACAGTTTTGGTGATCACTGGTTGCTGTTGGACTGCAGGTTTATAGAGGGGCGTAAGGCAGACCAGGCTGTGATCTTATCTGGCCAGGGGAGAGAGCTATGGAGCTGTATGCTTCCTTAACCTTAGCATAAACATTAGCATTCCCTAGTTTTGCAGTCCATAAACTGTGGACTGCAGGGCAGGGTTGTTGTCATGGTGACATTGTTAAAATCACTCGGTATGAACTCAATTGGGTGCAGTGTCTGTAGTCTCGCGGTCACGGGGTCAGCAGCCCACGACGCATTAGCCGCGGGATGAATGTAAGCAACAATCATAATCAATCATAATGGCTTGGGAAAACTCTGGGCAAGTAATATGGATGGAGACCTACTTAGCAGTTCAATGTCTGGGCAGCACATACGTTCTTTTACTGCAATGTGTCCAGAGTTGCAATGTGTCCAGAGCTATTTACAACAATCTGTTGTAAATAGCAACTGCCCCTTCTTTCTTCTTGCTGCTTTCGCAGCGAAACTCCTTTTCGTCCGCACCAGCTGGAAGCCAGCTAAACTCACGATAGTGTCCGATACGTTGTTATGCAGCCATGTCTCTGTAAAGCACATAACAGAGTCCTCACGAAGCACACTCAACTTAGCCTATTACTTAACTAACAAGACATTTTGAAAGAAGTCAATAAACATAAAAAACAAGTGAAAAAGACACAAGATGACGAAGAGTAACTCTGGCAGGCTGCCACCCGGATCCTCTACAGAGGAGTAGCGTTTGTGGTGTCATGAGTTCGACAGTTCCATGGCCTCATTGTTTAAGAAAACCGTGTGATTGCCAATGTACACGGGTACATTGGCAATTTAATTGGTTATTACATTGATTATGACATTTTATTTGACAATGAAATTATGTTGATAAATGACAAATATTAAATAATACATTTGACTTTAATAAACATAGGCGTTATTAAATTTTATAATTCATTATATATACAAATGAGCAACATAATAATGTCTTGGTCATAACCCAACCTCTACACTGTGGCAAATAACATTCAAAGAGAAAAAAAAAAAGTTTTGGACGATAATGATATAAATAAATATACAAATATTAGGGCTGTTAATTATCAATCAAGTCAATTAAGAAATAGCGGATTAATTATATGATATGCTGGGATTAATCAGAGATTAATGGTGTTAACACACAATTTTATAAGTCAGCATTGACATCCCTAATAAATATACAGTATATCAAATATACTGTACGTCAAACTCCTGGGTTTTAAGAAAAGTAAAGGACTTCACATCACAACCTTTCCACAGCCCAAATTATTTCATATATAAAGAAATCACAGATTATTTGAGTTGCTGATGGGTTTTGACATAATGTCAAATAATTTGAATTAGAGGCTACAGAATGTTTTTAAGTACAGGTTTTAAAAATGATCTCTGTGGAAGATAAACCAATAAAATACTTGGATCGCGAGACACACGTAGCATTTGCTATGTCCAATTGGCTTAGATAGATGATGTATTATCTGATGTAGATAGAAATCTGTCATAGAGGAACATTTTTATTTTGAAATCGTAATAAGACATACTGGAATATACTTATTTAGCACATTTACAGACTTTATTTGACTTGAATTGTCTCACAGGAAGTTTATGCTATCCCTTTGATTAACATATTGCCTAACTACTCACTCCCAGTTTTCTCATTGATATTCATAAGAATCATAAGAATCCTCAACAAATTACTAATCTACATACGATGTGACATGTATCTAAGCCAATTAGACATGGCAAATACTGTTACCTATACCTCACTATCCATTTTAATTTGAAATGCTTCATGATCCATTTAGTCATTTTGAATATGAATACTTTTTTGTTATAGTTGAAAGAAAAAGTGGAATGAGTGTGTGAAATTAATCTGAATGTATTGAGGGTTGAAAACAACAAGCGTTGTGTGTATGTTCGAGGGAGAAGCTAGCGATTGTGTATGTTAGCACAAGGGTCATTTTCCAGTGTGAATGTTAGAGGGAGGGTCTAGCTCCAGTGTGTATGCTAGAGGGAGGGTTTAGCTCCAGTGTGTATGTTAGAGGGAGGGGCTAGCTCCAGTGTGTATGTCAGAGGGAGGGTCTAGCTCCAGTGTGAATGTTAGAGGGAGGATCTAGCTCCAGTGTGTATGTTAGAGGGAGGGTCTAGGTCCAGTGTGTATGTTAGAGGGAGGGTCTAGGTCCAGTGTGTATGTTAGAGGGAGGGTCTAGCTCCAGTGTGTATGTTAGAGGGAGGGTCTAGCTCCAGTGTGTATGTTAGAGGGAGGGTCTAGCTCCAGTGTGTATGTTAGAGGGAGGGTCTAGCTCCAGTGTGTATGTTAGAGGGAGGGTCTAGGTCCAGTGTGTATGTTAGAAGGAGGGGCTAGCTCCAGTGTGTATGTTAGAAGGAGGGGCTAGCTCCAGTGTGTATGTTAGAAGGAGGGGCTAGCTCCAGTGTGTATGCTAGAAGGAGGGGCTAGCTAGTGTGTATGTTAGAGGGGGGGCTAGCTCCAGTGTGTATGTTAGAAGGAGGGGCTAGCTAGTGTTAGAGGGAGGCATATATGGGCCCGTACCCCCGCTCTGCAGAGGCCATATGTAGTTACAAATCTAATTAGGTTTACCTCTGCTTCATTCTCAAGGTCACCCAAGACACAGACACACGGGGAGGAGAGCACATTCATGGATTCTTCACATATCTATGAAAATGTAATTCCATTTGTCTTACAGCATGAAGCAGAAACATATCCCCCCCTTCCACTAATTGCATCCGTCTGTCTTTGTCCACCTATCTACCCCCCTCTCCTCGTTTTATTTGCTGTTAGTTTTACTAACACCATCTGGGAACCTTTCAGCAGATTCAAATGGTCTCAACAACATCCTTTCATACACAGACACACACAAAGGCCTTGATTAATGGACAGGGCTTAGCGACGGAGAGCGAGCGAAAGACACAGATAGAGAGAGAGTGAGAGAGAGAGAGGGGGATAATAAGATAAAACAATAGGTGAGGGCATGTTAATTTCATGGAGCAAGTGATCACTTAGCATAGAAGGCTCTATGATTGTGTGTGTGTGTGTGTTTCCTACCATTCTGGACATCTAGTATATGGTGCTTGTCCAGTGTCCAGCCCCCCATGTTGGAGGCGTCCAGCTCATATCCCTGCAGGACAGCTGTCCTCTTCTCCCAGAGGATAAGGTCCAAGCAGGACTCGTACTCGTAGCCCACAGACACTAGAGAGAGAGAGAGAGAGAGAGGCTGTCAGTGTTTAGTTATTCATGTTCCTCCAATAATGTTATGTTAAATGTGGGAAATACATGTTACGTACTAAAGCGTGTATTAAAATATAACATTTGACTGAGTGCCAATATATGACCTCTCACCTCACTGCACCTTACAACATACACACACACAATCATAGACTATTCTATGGTAAGTGAAAAAACAGCAGCTGTTTCCGTGTGTGTGAACATTACATTTAGAAGAGATGGGACTTCACAGCTATTCTCAGTTTGAATGGGCGGTGGGAGGCTAACGCATTAAGCATGTTGCACACAAGAAACAGACCAATACCAAGAGATACTTTAGGGGGCAATGATGACGTGACAATAATGAGCACTGAGCGTCCTGCAACACGTGTTGCTTGGTGCTCCGACTCTTCAAGCACAGTCAGCAAAACAAAATGACGTGACAAAGATCACTGGAAGAGTGGATGGGAAACGGGCTGACTTAAAGGACAGTGCTTGGGGACAATACACTTCCACAATGCACAATGCAGGGGTACACTTTATAGCATGACATATCAGCTATACATTATGCCACACTGCTGAAGTAGGAGGGACTGTTGCTTTGGCTTGAACGACAAGCACACTTTTGCAAAGGTAGGACGTTTATTAAGACTAATGTTTCAAATAGGGTTTTGGTGAGCACTATGTTGGCTGTACTGTGTTGTATGTTGCATGCTTGCCCAAACACTCCACCGCCAAGAGCCTTAATGACATCCGACCCGTTGCACTCACCCCCATCATTACCAAGTGCTTCGAGAGGCTGGTCTTGGCTCACCTCAAAACCTGCCTACCACCCACACTCGACCCCTTCCAATTCGCCTACCGCCAGAACAGGAGCACGGAGGATGCCATATCCTCGGTGCTACACTCCGCTCTCTCCTACCTGGACAACAAGAACACCTATATGAGAATGCTGTTCATTGACTTCAACTCAGCATTCAACACCATCATCCCCTCCAAGCTGATATCTAAACTCCTTCAGCTGGGTATCGACACCTCCCTCTGCAACTGGATAATGGACTTTCTCACCAACAGACCCCAGTCTGTCAGACTTAACAACAACACCTCCTCAACACTCACCCTGAACACCGGGGTCCCACAAGGCTGCGTGCTGAGCCCTTTGCTCTACTCCCTGTTCACCTACGACTGCATACCTGTGCATGACTCTAACTCCATCATCAAGTTTGCAGATGACACTACGGTGGTGGGTCTCATCAGCGACAATGATGAGACAGCCTACAGGGAGGAGGTTCAGCACCTTACAGCTTGGTGTGCCAAAAACAACCTGGCACTCAACACCAAGAAGACCAAGGCGCTCATCGTGGACCACAGGAGGACCAAGAGTGTCACACACTCCCCTATCCATATCAATGGAACGGAGATTGAGTGTGTCACCAGCTTCAAGTTCCTGGGCATTCACATCTCCGAGGACCTCGCTTGGTCCCTCAACTCCTCCGCCCTGGTCAAGAAGGCTCACCAGCACCTCTTCTTCCTGAGGAGACTGAAGAAGGTACATCTCTCCTCTCAGATCCTGGTGAACTTCTACCGCTGCACCATAGAGAGCATCCTGACCAACTGCATCAGAGTCTGGTATGGCAAATGCACCGCCTCGGACAGGACAGCACTGCAGAGAGTCGTGAAAACGGCCCAGCGCATCACCGGCTGCTCCCTCCCCACCATCGAGGCTGTCCAGCACAAGCGCTGCCTGCGAAGGGCGCGCAGCATTGCCAAGGACAGCTCCCAACCTCTTCAGCCTCCTACACTCTGGGAGGCACTACAGATCCCTCTGGACCCGGACCAGCAGATTCAGAGACAGCTTCTTCCCCAGGGCCGTCGCTCTTCTGAACTCTTCAACCCGGTGAGTCCCCCCACCCCCGACATCTGCACACCTGCACTATTCCCTCCCCCTACACCACCCCCACCCTCCTAACTGCACACTGACTCCAGCATCACTGTCAGACTCGAACACTGTACATTTGCACTACCCCGTATACTGTATATTACTGTACATTACTGTATATACCCTGCAAGCTAGAGTCTGGGGTAAAGCTGCACACCTGTAGTGTATTGGCCAATGAATGCGCATACTAAAACCGGCCTTCACCACACACACTCGGGGAGCGCTAGCATGCTAGCGTTGCACCTGCTTTGCCTACAAAGAACTAAAAATTCTGGTTTATAAACCGGTTTATTCAACCACTACCAGTGCCCTGTTTGTCAGTGGAGCCCCATATGGAGCCGCATGTGGTATAGTCACAGAAGCACTAAATGCTGCTATATAAATAAACTGTACTTAAGTACTTACTCACAAACTAGGCCTATCAATCCCTCCTTCCTTCCTTCTTTAATCTTTTGCAGCTACATCACATTGAGCATGATCATTTGTCAATGTCAGCTGCCTGTCAACTGTTCTGTTAACGGCAGGACCACACACACAGATCTTAATGAGCTATTACAAAATCATGAGCATTTTGATATTTCTGAGTTGATTAAATTAATTGGCCTCTTCATCATGATTTGGTCCAGTTATCATAGAGTCCATCTAGCATGCAATGCATCTCTCTCTCTCTCTCTCCCACTCTCTCTCTGTCTCTGTCTCTCTCTCTCTCTCTCTCTCTCTCTCTCTCTCTCTCACACACACACACACACACACAAATGGATTACTTGGTATTAGTTGTTAATCCATTAAGCTACAATACATTTAGACAGTAAAAGAGAAAGTTAGGGAAAGGGGCTCTACTATCTTATTATCAACAGTCAAACCTGATAGAGCGAGTGGGATTGGCATGCTATATTAACTCTGCAATTATGTTCCATAATAAAATAAGTCAAATCACTGACCACTCAAGATGGCTAGCACAGTAGGCAAATTTGGTCTCAGCATCTGCAAGCTCGACGCAATTGAAAATGAAAGGGTCATTTTCTAAAAACATTTTTAGAATATGATTGGTTGTACAGCAAGCCTAGCGAGTCTAACACACACTTAGAACTGTTGTTGCCCCATTCAGTCTTTAGCTTTCATGAAAAGTGGATGCTTCTTAAGGCCCTGTGTCCACACAGCGCCTTTTCATGAAGGGCTTTTTTCTGATGAGGAGAGAGCGGCTGGATGTTCATGCGGCTGCCTGGAGAAAAAACACTTTTTTCAGAGTGCTCCTACTTTTTTGTGCATATATTGAGCAAATATTTGAACTTTTCAGAAAGGCTCTGGTGCGACCTACTGTATATGTCCACATATACAGTGTGGACAAGGTCTAATTCCCCACTTACATATCTTGTGCTTTTATCACTCATGGAGGACTTATAATAAGAAGTTATCACGACATTGTTGAGATAGGAGCTTAGGAGGTAGCGCGGCTAGTTGTCCTAGAAACAATGAACAAGGCATTGAGGCGCAGTGCAGAAGCGCTTTAACCCAGTGCTTCCCAGTGCTACTTCTGCTAAAAAAGGATGCCATGTGGACAGAGGTTTTTTGTTGTTGTTGAGATAGGGTCATAGGTCGGGTCATTGCATCCTAAAGTCCGACCTGTGAAGCACTTTCGTATGATAATGTTGTCTGCAAGGAATCTTGATTCAGCTAGTCTATGCTCTATCACATCCATCCATCCATCCATTCTCGTCTGCTTATCCGAGACGGGGTCGTGGTGGCAGCAGGCAAGCAGGACCCCCCAGATGTCCTGCCCAGCAACGCTCTCCAGCTCCTCCTGAGGGATCCCGAGGCATTATCAGGTCAGACAAGAAATATAATCACTTCAGCAGGGTCTGGCTCTGCCCCGGGGTCTCCTCCCAGTCAGACGTGCACGGAAAACCTCTAAGAGGAGGCACTAGGGAGGCATCCAAATCAGATGCCCGAACCACCTCAGCTGAGTCCTTTTGATGTGACGAAGCAGCGGCTCTACTCCCTCGGGATGTCTGAGCTCCTCACCCTATCTCTAAGACTGAGCCTAGCCACCATATGAAGAAAAAATCGTTTTGGCCACTTATATCGATAATCTTCCCACCACCACAGGTACTGTCCCCGACCTCCACACGACACTGAATAGGAAATGTCAGCCAAGACAACCCAACAAGTCCAGAGGCATCAGTATCTCAGGGCGAATCTCACCGACACCTGGTGCCCTGCGACTGAAGAGCTTCTTGACAGTAAAGTGTTATTTCCACCGCCCGACAATATCCCCAGTCTGGGTCAGCAGTTCTCCTCTCAGCAGTTATTGACCGAACATAGCCTGAGCCAAGCCCCGCTTTCCCTCCCTGAGTCACCGAACAGTTTGCCAGGTCTTCCTTGAGGCCAACCAAAAGTCCTTCTCCATAACCTCCCCAAAATCCTCCCACACCCGGGTTTTTGCTTCAGTGACTGCTGAAGCCACAGCCATTCTGGCCTGTCTGCGATTTCAGGAGACCCCTGGGCCAACCAAGCCCAAAAGACCTTCTTTAGCCTGATGGCTTCCTTCACCACTGGTGTCCATGATTGGGTTCTTAGGTTGCCGCCACAACATGCACCAACAGCCTTCTGAACACAGCTCTTAGCAGCCACCTCTATAATGGAGGCTCTGAACATGGCCCACTCTGATTCCATGTCCCCAACCTTATCCAATGCATGAGAAGTTCTTCCAGAGGTGAAAGTTAAAGACCCCACGGACAGGGGCCTCCTTCAGACGTTCCCAGTTCACCCTACACACTACAGGGAGGCTGTCCAGCAGCCTCCCCCGCTATCTAATCGAACTCACCACCAGGTTGTGATTAGTTGACAGCTCTGCTCCTCTTTGCACATGGCCACAGATCTGATGATACGTCTACAAGGCGATCATGGATCTTTGGGCTAAGGTGTTCAGGCACTAAGAACCATCCTCGACTCGAACATGGTGTTAGTTATGGCCAGTCTATGACTAGCACAGAACAACAAAGCACCACTCTGGTTCAGATCGGACAAGCCATTCATCCCAATCACATCCCTCCAGGTTCCTCCATTAGATTAGATTTAGATTAGATTCAACTTTATTGTCATTGCACATTATTGCATTCCATCATTGCCCACGTGTGTATTGAAGTCCCCCAGTAGAACCATGGAGTCCCCGGATGGAACCCTTTCCAGGATACCACCCAGAGGCTCCAAGAAGACTGGATACACCAAACTGCTGTTTGTGCATAAGCATACACAACAGGCAAAGCCTTCCCCCTAGCGACTTATAGTCACATGGTGGCGACTCTCTTGTTCACTGGGGAGAACTCTAACAGCAGTGCTCAGCCAGGGACTGAAAAAGAAATAGAGAGTCCAGCTCCTCTCCAGGAGGGGCAGAACCAGTGCTGTGCATGGAGGTGAGCTCAATCATACACCATATGGTGGAGCAGTACTGGTTGGTACCGCTCCACCTCCCGCACCAGCTCCGGCTCCTTCCCTGCCAGCGAGGTGATATTCCATGTGTTGATCACGGCAATTGATCCCGATCAACACAGCCACAACCCTACCTTTGCCTGCTGTCCGGTTTGCAATGCACCCAACCTCAATGACTCTCCCTGCAGTGTGGTGAGCCCACGGGGAGGCCACTCTATATTGTCTTTCCTGGCTGAGCCCAGCTGGGCCCCGTGGCCAACAGACGCTCCCGTCCCAGGTCTGGCTCCCGAAGAGGCCTCTGGTTTCCCTCCCAGGCGAGGTGATACAGTTCTTGGGATGCCTTTCAATGTTAGGATCTTTGAATAGCTCTTAGGTTTGCCCCTCCCCTGGGACCACTTTGCCTTGGGAGACCCTACCAGGGGCTATTGCCCCAGACGACATGGGTCAATGGGGCACACAAATCCCCCCACCGTGATAAGGTAACGATTCTTTGGGGGAGTCCCATCAGTCACCTTCAACAGAGCCCTCACACCAGTGTGTACAGTCTTGGACTAGCTCTCCTATTCCCTGAAATGGTTTTCAATTTTGAACAATTATATGCAATGTTTGCTCACCGACTGCTTCCGACAGTCCGTAAACACGTTGGCTATAGGCATCCGTCTTGTCCCAAATGAAAGTGTAAGAGAGGTTGGGCTGGGCCGGAAACCATTTCTGGAAGAGGCGACCGACTACTGCCACCATCAGATGAACCTACGCAATAGAAAGATGAATCAGCAGATGTTGTATTACTGTGACTGGGCAAATAAATGACATTTTCTTTCTGATTCTGAATATTTCTGATTGTCTCAACCCACAGAGTTCGCACTCCAGTACTCTGAGCAGGCTGTAATGGTTTGGTGTGTATATATGCCCATACCTTCATCAGGTTGAAAGGGACAGCTGATTGGGTCATGGTGACTTTGAGGACTGGCTTGTAGCCCGCTGCTCTGGAACTCAGGTACACAAGGTTCAGGTCACTTCCTGGTATCGTTGTCTCTTCCTGCAACACCTATAGAGGAAAAAGAAAGAATGCAATATACTTAATATACTTAATATACTGCAACACACCTCCACCTAACAAGCAACACACTCCCTTTTAACAATACGGATGGGGATCAAGACCCGGTGCTGTAGGAACCCAGTTCCAAATTTCTCAAAACCCGAAAATCAATAAGGTAGGAGCTTAGCTAGAGCCACACAAGAGAGAGGGAGACACCCATTCACTTTCACAACTCAGTCTCACAACTCGGTGATCATGTTGATAGTTGATACTTTTTTGTACTTTGTAGATATTGGATATTCAATAGATATTCACGCTCTGAATTACATTGGTCTGGATGAAATCACCCAAGAGTCTAGCGGTGTCTACCTGCCCAGGTGACGGGGCTTCCAAATGAAGCCCATCAGCAGCACTCCTCTCTATTGTTTGTCAATTACTAAGTCCCTTGCTAACTATTATTAAGAATAATAATTACTAAAACTAAGATAATTACTAATGACTAACTACTAGTAATTCAGTGATTGTGTTGAAATATTGACCAAACAATAGAGAGGAGTGCTGATGCCCGGCGGCTTCGCTCATGAGCCTGGTCACCTGGGGAGGTAGACACTGCTGGACATCCGGCTGATTGTGTAGTACACAGCAGTACTCATTGAGACATTGAGTTGGGTATGCTATGCTATGACATTGTTGCGGTACGTCCTCTTGATTATTTATAATCATCATATTAATAAATCATGACCCATCAATTGCAGTTCTGATTATGTTTTGCACAGTAAAATAATCACAGTCAAGCACTAAAAGCAATACCAGTTCCCTTAAGATTCTTTTGTCATTTTTACTTCCCATCAAATAATAGAAAAGATAGTGGTATCATAAAGAATCATAAAGAAAATTATCTCAATGCCAATATAAATGAAGGATCCCCATTCCTACTTAACAAGCAACACACCTCCACCTAATATGCAACACACCTCCAACTTACAAGCAAAACACCTCCACCTAATATGCAACACACCTCCAACTTACAAGCAAAACACCTCCACCTAATATGCAACACACCTCCAACTTACAAGCAACACACCTCCACCTAACTTACAACACACCTCCACCTAACAAGCACACACCTCCACCGAACATGTAACACACCTATAAGTTACAAGCAACACACCTCCACCTAACATGCATGTATATAATGCCAATATATAAGCAAATATAATTCCTATACACATAGTGCATAGCAACCACCTCACACTATGTGCAAGCAGTTACTTTTAATAAATAAAAACAATTTAAATTGGAGAGCATCTAGTTTTTTCTTTCAAATTGCCATACTTGTGACCGTTTTATAAATGACCCTCCACTGTGATATAATATAATCGTATATATACATATATATACAAACACACACACACACATACATACACTTGCAGGGTGTAGCTGCCTCTCCTTGGCCTTTTGATGCCTATGGTGAATATAGTTGTGTGTGTGTGTGAAGTCCTTGCTACTGTGATCCCTGCTTTCTGTGCAGACGTGCTCCACTCTCCACTCAAATTGGAGTGTGTGTGCGTGTCACTGAGCATCTCTGAGCTCCACTTTCTCCTTCTATACTTAGAAATGAATACATGCGTGTGTCCTTGCCCTCTCCTAGTCCAGAATAGTCTGCATATTTAAGATGCAGGTATGAGTGAGGGATATGCATGTGTGTGTGTTTGTAGTGTGTGCGAGAGAGACAATGTGTATGTCCTTGATGTGATTCAAGTGCACTAATTCACTTCCCAGTTGGACGTGTAATTGGGCATAGCGCCCCCTCTGGCGGCGTTTCACAGCGCTGGTCATTGAAGGCCAGAAATTCGAGGTCACATGACTGATGAAATCAGTGTGGGGGGTCACATGACCTCGTATTTCCGTGCAGCCATCTAGTGTGGGGGGTCCAAGACACCAGATTTTGCTCCACCCCTGTGGAGTTGGAAGAGCAAGGATTTTTAAAACTGGCTTGATATCCAACTCACGTAGTCTGGGGGGTATCTGAGATCTGAGAGACAGTTGCTGTGACCTTAAATGAAGGAAACCTTAAATGAAGGAAGCCTGTGGAAGCCTTAAATGAATGATCTTGCTGCACGTCTTGGAAACTGCTGAGAAACTCTGTGAATGTGGCGATATTTCCACTTCCTGCATTGTTGTTATAAAAGTTGCTCGCTTTTGGTATGCCGCAACAATATATCACAGGGTACGTACGTCAATGCAACTAACCAGTTCACACCGCTCCAAATAACCAGTTCACACCACTCCAACTAACCAGTTCACACCGCTCCAACTAACAATTTCACACCGCTCCAACTAACCAGTTCACACCACTCCAGCTAACCAGTTTACACTGCAACTTCCTTGGCGACGTTCTAAAACAGATTCATCATGCCACGAATATTTGATGTGACCTGGATTTGACCAGTCACTTGCTGTTCATTGTCGTGGTGTGTTGCTCACAGATTGCCATCCTCCTTTTCCTCCTGTGAAACGGCAGGTATATCATGACTGGTCACTTCCATGGTTGCCAGTTCCAAGTGCCAACCCCCTCAAGGTATGAGTACTAACCTAGTGGATGAGGAGCATGTACCGCATATCCATTAATAGAACAACCATTACTGGTGGTGGCTGTTAACGTTGTATCTGTCCCTTAATTAAAGGAGCTAGCTACATAAATATTTATAATTTCTGGGTCCGGATCATTCCCAATCCGACTGTAATAGAAAAGCAATAGATTGTTGCTACATTTGAGTTAGGCATAATTATTACCCTATATTTTTCTATTGGTCACCTTCATAACCTTCATAACAAACACCCAGACTCTGATGAAGACAAACACACCAGTGTACAGCATTTTGAAGTGCTGACATATGTACTCACATGGAGAGAGACAGATGCAGTCATATAGTCATATTCTGCAATGTGTACCCCGATACAGACACACACACACATACACAGCGTGTGGAAAGGCATTAAAATGCACATGCAGTTGGCACTGTGCACACGACAGCGTGTGAAATCACAGCAGAATGCTCTTCTATTGTTCTGATATCCATTCTCCTCCCTTATATGTAATATATCTTCCTCCCACCGATGGCTGCGTAGCACACGAGGACGACATGATGACGCCTGAGCAATTACAGCATCGCTCTCTGATGAGCCTTATATCTGCTAAGGGAAATATGCCATTAGGTGCTTCTGAAAGAAATGTGATTACAGACATGGGATGCAGTGCGTATGTGCTCACGTGTGCGAGAGAGACAGACAGAGAGAGAGAGAGAGAGAGAGAGAGAGAGAACACGTATTTATGTATATTAATATGCACCTAACTTGAAACATAACTGAAACATCATGCAATCATCAGCAAAATGTAATCACTTGGCAGATCATGCTAATGACATGTCCTGAGGCAATGTTAATAACCTACTGGTTAGATTATGTCATATTCAAATGTAATATTACACTGCTACATTACATACAGGTTATTCAAAGGGGATTAATACTCATCTTATTTTTTCTTCAACTGATTGATTGGCAAAAATGGGAGAGAAACAAAAGCTGAGGCACTGCACCCTACTGCACCCTACATACTCCATCTCCTTTTGTAGCACACACCGAATAAGATATTATACTGACTGTTTGAATTTGGACAGCATTTGATCGCAATTATTTCAATATGGATTTCAATATTCGATATGGAGACTTCTATGCTATGATTTGCATGTGCTGCCTTACGTTCCCAATGAAACAATCACAAGATTGTAACAAACGGCAGACACTAGACACGTTTCCATCGGTCCAGGAGTATTGTTGTCTTAAAATACACTGACACAGGCCTGACGAGGACTCCTGTTTGCTGCTGCTTGTTTTGATCACGCTACCTAACCATTGTGATGTTGGACGATTCCCGCATATTATGCATATATATATATGCATATATGCATATGCATCTCATGTGATACAAAAATAACATGAGACAAATTGGTCATTAATAAAACAATGGCAATAAATGAATGATGTAGCTGGGATGGCTTGTGGGAAAACAAAGCAGGAGAAAACAGATCAAACGTGTGTTGGACGTTCACAGGAGCCACCCTCTGGGGAATATGGAGAGGCATGTTTCTTTCCCAAGCGCCAGAAAAAATGCTGAAAAATAATCAGATGTTTCGTACTGTGAAGTTTAAACGAGCGTCAAATGAAAAGAAAGATACAAAAAAGCATGGTGGTAATGCTGCTAAATTGGATACACTGGTAACTTGGATCCTGTGTATGCTAAATGCGAAAAACTAAAAGAAAATCCTCTACTGGTTGGCAAACAATGGCTCTTGCATCAGAAGAGAACTTACAATATATTCACTCAAACTTTACAATCCTTGTGGTTCCAGCGAGCTGGCTTGGATGCAAATCTGTCAGAGACATGTATGTGGAGCAAGGAGGTGCAAGAATCACATAATAGAGCATGATAATAACAAACACAGTATGACAATTTTTATAGAACAAAGGCAACTGCCACCACTACCCACAAGTGCTCGCCGTTCCGCTATGCATCTTAACCTGCATCGTAGGACAGTCGGACTAAAGACTTTAACATTATGGTTGTGCATAAAGTAGCCATTACACATTTTGTCATACAACCTAGTACATGAAGTAGCAACTCTCTTACCGGGTCAAATGTACTTTGTGTGTAACTGCACGAGTACACAACCATTATGTAAACAGTTGGACGTACTGGGTGTTGGCTCTGTACCTGAGTTTCAGGGACGATGGGTCCGTCCTCGGGTGAAGTGCGGTAGCACGTGGACAACGGGGAGGCCACTATGATGGGGCTGGGTCGGGCAAATCCACTCAGGTCACAGCTGGGAATATCGTTCTCCTCCTGGATATTTATTTGCAGATAAGATTAGTTTAACACCATATATGTCGCATTTTCTTTAGTATTTGCATTTGTAGATGGGTAGACCAATTTGGACTGAATATAGACATAACCTTTTTCATGACCAGGGTGTCCATGACATAGAAAACATTCCATGGGACCCAAACGGTCCGGTACTGGGTGAGGAACGGTGCTCGCTGGAAACTCAGGGTAAGGGAGGCCCCGCCGTTAGCCAACAGGTCAAACCTGGATCAAAGGATGGACCATTTTACTATGAGATTGTTCTTCATTTCCAAGCAGAGTTGGCCATGCACAGTGGTTCTCAATATTTTTTGTGCTCCTTTCCCAAGGACAAATCATTTTAGAGAGGGACAATATTTGGGAGGTTTTTCACATTTGGAAAGTTTTGTCTTAAAAAACATGGATGGCTTACTGATATGACTTTGTTGTTTCTGTCTTAGCTGGATCTTTTTAGCAGACTTTTTTTAAGTATGCCCTGCAAACCTTCAAAGTACCCCCAGTTGAGAAACACTGTTCAAGCACACCAACAGGCACCACACAGCAAATGATCGAATTTGATAAGAAACGATAAGAAAAAGTGTTAGTTCAAAATAAACAAGAAACTGTGTTGCGCTGACGAGCTGATCTCAGTCATTCTGGTGTCAACTGTGCATGAGATATGTGCTTGTGAACGTACATGTGACGGCTTATGATAATCTATCTATCTATCATGTGACTAGAAGCATTGCCAAGCTACATGTGCATGTGGTGTTTTCTCAGCCCATGTTTCCGCTGGAAACAGAGGGATGTTCCCCTCTGTATGTGCACTTCAGTGTGTATGTACGCATATGTAGTCGTTTGTTTTGTCAGTGCAAAGCACGCCTGCATAGAGGCATGCTTTGCAATGATTGATGGTATCTCTGTAAATCGATACACTTTTAGGAGCAGTATTTTAATGGTGCACAGTAATGTATGGTGAGAGGGGGCTGAATATACAGTGCATATACATATACAATATACAATATATATATGCATATGTATATATATACATATACTATATATATATATATATATATTACCAGATATATCTTCCTTGGCCTTGACAATGTATGCTTAAGAGGGTGGATGGGTATGTACGTACATGCCGTCCTTGCGTGTGATAGTGTAGCCGTGCTCAGCGTAGCGGACAAAGGTCACATTGACACCTATCAGAGGCGTCCCGTCTGCTGTCAAGACCTGCCCTCTGATGATGGACGCCAGGCTACAGGAAACACAGAAGAGAGGAGAAGAGAATTCAGAGTTAGCTCATTATCTAGGGTTAACAGAACTTGTAATGCCCAAACACACACGAGAGTGTGTTTAGTGACCATTCAGCATCCTACATTTAACCAGCTCTTTCTATATGGTTTAGAAATCAGCTTTTCATTGATTCAATTAAAATGTGTGATGACTTAATCATATTGGATAGTCAAGTTCCAGCTCCTCCAGTTCCTCAAATTCCTCAAAGTGATTGTCATGATTTCATTGATTCATGTTGAGGGTTAGTTTTCCACTATATCTACAGATTGCTTCAAATGTCTTCCTTTCCATTGTCATTGTACAGCTGCCAATAGCCCTGATCTACCATGCATCACGCACCGCCATGTACACCTCTTGTCAGCTGCACTAAAACAGCCGTGCACGATTTCTCTCTGTCACCATCACGGTCCCCATCTGTAATCAATCTCCTTTTCACAGTGTGATTGATGGTGGCTTTGAAAGCCTGCTCCCTTAATTTATTTATTTATAAATAAAAAAAATAAAAAAATAAGAGCTCAAAATATTTGTAATGGAGTGGATGACTGGGAACTACTGTCCCACGTCAGCGGTCAGGCCAGCACCCATCTGAGTGAATCAAGGTGTAGAATGTCAGTCAATGAGCCTCCGCTTGAACATGTAGGAAGCACAGGAACGCTCTCTTGGGTGATGTGAAGCACAATGAGCCCTAATTGTCTCCGGGATGAGGCTGAACACATACACACACACACACACACACACACACCCTTCTAAATGCAAGGGCGTTCATGGAACACTCATTGTGTCCCAGGTTGATGGAAGATGGTAGATCCAAATTGCTGTATTGATCTTTTTGACGCACTCTGCTATTGTTCAGCCACAGAGAGACTTGGGAAACATTTGATCATTGTGTTATGTGGACTCTTGGAACGGACATCAATTGGGCTGCATCCACTTGCTTTGTGAGGTTGCTAGGTCGAGGTACAATGCATTTTTCATGAACTACAAAACGAGAACATAAGCTGGACCAATGGTTAGCTCTTGACGGGCGCAAACAACGCGTCTAAACAGGTTAAATGTAGCCCAGTGAGACGCACGATAGCCTCGTTAGACGCATGCTATAGCATGCTATGCTATAGACCAGGGGTG
The DNA here is from genome assembly GCA_900312585.1 of Malacocephalus occidentalis. Taxonomy (NCBI): domain Eukaryota; kingdom Metazoa; phylum Chordata; class Actinopteri; order Gadiformes; family Macrouridae; genus Malacocephalus; species Malacocephalus occidentalis. The sequence goes on from OMOU01090581.1 coordinate 23,968, forward strand.
TCAAACTCATTTTCACCGAGGGCCACATCAGCATAATGGTTGTCCTCAAAGGGCCAGATTTATACTGTAAAACAGTATAAATGTAACCAAATATAATGTATAATAAATGTAACTACTCCATAACATATTGTTAAATAACTTTCTGCATTTATTACTTATTGAAGTTACAAATATTACATATGCATTTGCACAGATGACAAAAAAATATGTTACTATAACAATAATCCTTTAAACCCTACTCCATTGATCAACGATCAAACTATTCAAGTAAATAAAGAAAAATATTATCAAAACACACGTTATGATATTAACTTTGTTTAAAAAAAAATGTGACACAGTTGAGAGGGTCAGAATAACATACAACCAACAATAGTGAGCTGCTAAGAACATGTGTGACAGATGTAGCATTTTACAAAAATAAATGGCTGCACACAGCCTTGCAGGATTAAACATTTGTCTGCATAAACACATAAACCTGTAAACAACAAATACATTGCTGCACATAAAATAGTATATGTAATAAACTGAAAATAACAAAATAAGGGTTGTCTCAATTCACAACTATGAGTTGAAAATGATGAGGATATACTGCCTGTCCTTGAACACACCAAGTGGATCCCCTCTCCACCATCCTCATCCATTGATCATGTTCTGAAAACAACAAACACAAAACAAAATGCAAGCACAATCATTAAATTGCACTCAGTTGAACTATTATTATTCTTGGTTGAAATACATTTTATTACCGTATATTTTCATTAGGTTTTTAAAAATGCTTACCCATCTGTTTTCTGGCCGGATGTCTGACACCGTTTTCCTTTGGCCAGTGTGTGAATGTCTGGTTTTAGCTCTTGTTGTCACGCCGGGTAGTGTAGGTGGGGAAGAAGGACCCAAATGCAGGACACACGAGTACTTGCAAAAAGGGGGTATTTTAATAAATCGGGGACAGGCAGGTAACAGGGTAGGCAGGTAGTAGGCAGGGTAGCAGGTAACAGGCAGGGTAGCGGGTAATGGGTAGCAGGTAGCGGGTAACAGGTAGCGGGTAACAGGTAGCGGGTAACAGGTAGCGGGTAACAGGTAGCGGGTAACAGGTAGCGGGTAACAGGTA
>OMOU01090590.1:0-17434 GCA_900312585.1 Malacocephalus occidentalis
CACAGGCGCATTTTGTGTGAATCAATACTAATTAGTAACTAATATCTAATTTCCTAACGTTTTCCAAATTCATCTGGAAATCGAACAACAAATTTGAGGAACACATTTCATTTTTTCCATGATTAAGAAATGTACTTGTGTGTAAATAAGGTGCCAGAGTGAATAAAAAGGCATCAAAATACGTAGGGAGGTGGTGAAACCCCCCTACAGAGCTATGGCCTAATGGCCTAAAGACCCGATTCCTAGAGACGCCCCTGCAGTGGACCAAACGTGTCAAACTGCCTTCTAGGCTGCCCTTCCAGTGCTGTTGCCCCACCGCATGCAGCTGGTGCCCCTTTTGTTGTTTTTGTCCCTGCCCCCCCAGACAATTTAAGTCCGCCACTGGCCAGATAGCGAAAACGTTGTCACAGCCACATCCACGTGCTTGTGTTTGTGTGTTTTTCTGGTTGCGTCTTTAGTTGTCATTCCCCACCTGTCCACCAGATGCCCTCAGACGCAGACTTTAATTGAATTCCCGAATTTAATTTCATCTTTTAATTCCCCTCACCTATGCTTTTTATTTTCTCTCCCCGCCTGCACCTCGTGTCCTATTCAGCATATTTATCTCTCCACTCTCCACGTTTATCTCTCTCCACTCTCTTTACATCTTGTCAGTGCGTAGTCTAAGTTGCGTTTTATTCTCATTTAAATTGGCAGGCGTTACAGGCGTACAGAAGCCTCCGCTCCCGCACTAGCCGGAGAGCTTCTTCACTGTGCCTGTGACCACTCCACCACTCCAGTACCATCATTGCTCTCACTACTGCATGGTTACCGTACTTAACAAGAATGTTGTGTGCACTATTCATTCTTGCACTCATTGAACCAACGATACTGTTACATTATGTTACTGTACACATAACCAACCATACGTGTTATTTAGAATGTTTACTTACTTGCACATACAACCTACATTTGCACTCTCTATCCAATTCTCCTCTGTATATACATATACATAGACATATAATATGTATGTATAACATCTGTATAAATTTCTGTATATAATATAGTCATTATTCTCTGGCTGATTTTTGCCTAAATTACCCTCAGTGTACCCGTCCAAAAGCACTGGACTCCGCTAGTATGTAAAGGGAATCTAGTAAATAAACACACCTAACACATAAAATACGGCAACCTTGGTGTTGACCTTCAGGTTTTTGTTTTCAAACAGCTTTCTGCGGAGGCGTCCAATGGCTGACGCTTTGTTGATGTGGCCATTTATTCCAGTGTCAAGGGAGCATTCTGAGGAAAGTGTTGAGCTAGGTGATAGGTGAACTGGCTCACTACTTTGAGAAAAGCACCACTGATTTGGAAGCTGGTGGGGGGTGAAGGAGGGTGGATTATGAACTGTACCATGACTTTATTAAAAAAAGAAAATGTGTATGTTGACCTGTAGACCAAAGAACTGGTATAGGCCAGAAACTGGGTTCAGGGCATACTGCATGGACTCTGGGCTATGTGTCATCTGCATATTGAAGCCCACATATTTGGCAGGTCTTTGTCTTTGTATGCGCCTGGATCTGTACAGATGGTACTCCAGGTTAACTCCTTCTCTGTGACTTAGGGCATGGTGGACGACATGGGTGATGGCTGAGGAGGACATCGAACTAAACCAGTGGCAAGACACAACCTTGCTTCACCCCAACATTGACCATGAAAGACTGGAGTCCTCCCATGAGATGGGTCCAGGATAGACAGGAACTTGGGTGATACTGCAAGTTTGGAGAGCTGTTTCCAGAGCATCTCACGGTTTATGGTATCAAAGGCTTTGCTGAGGTCAATGAAGAAGGCTATCTGCAGGTGGCTTGGCAGGTGGCTTGGCATTGGCTTGGCAGGTTTCTGTGGCAGTGTCGCGTTGCAGTATAGATGGAAGATCAGGACGTTTATTGACAATGTGAAGATCAACAGGGTTGATGTGGTTGAGGAGGGTCTCAGGATCCAGGGTGGGACATGGGAGTGACTGTATAAAATAGTTACACACACACATTTTCTTTGTTTATTCTTTTATATCGCAGTTAGGTTCAAGACTGGCATGGTGGAAAAATACTTTTTTAGACAATAGAGTACACAATAAAATACACACCACTCTTTCAGACTCACCATCCTTGTTGAATGTGAAGCACTGGGCGTTCTGTTGAGGGGCAGTCAGAGACAGACATCCTGGTTAGTATACATACAGACTGCAGCTACAGCTGCACCCCATTAACACTACAGAGTATATTAAATGACTTCCTATATTCAATCTGCGGTTGAAATTACTGAAACTGAACTTGTTTTCAATTATCACAAATAGACCAACCGAGCGCGCGTGCACGCACGCACGCACGCACACGCACACTAAGCCCTTGATGCAGAATGGAGCCTTTTACATAGAGTAGAGATTTAACTGAGGTTGAAATGACTGAAACTGAACTTGTTTGCAATTATCACAAATAGACCAACCGCCTCAGTGGAGCTATACTGCCCCCTTGAGACAATAAGGAGTGGGGACACAAGGACGAGATAAAACCACAATTTTAGATTAGATTAGATTAAACTTTATTGTCATTGCACACAGTACGCATACCAGCACAACGAAATGCAGTTAGCGTCTATCCAGAAGTGCAAAGTAGTAGCACAATATACTGCATATACTGAATCTGCGGAGTGCATATAGATATGTCAATATATACGGTGAACGCTATACATTGAGGAATGTATAGTATAGGCAGAGATATACATTGGGGTATGTATACGGAGTCTACAGTGCATACAAGAATATCCAGACTCTACAGTGAGTATGAGAATATACGGAATCTACAGTGCATATTGTATATGTTCATAAATATAGATGTATGTACAGGATGGACGGAGGTATATACAGTAGTGCGTATACACTGAGGTGTACAGCGGTGTATATATGGGGAGCAGTGCAAGTGTCTGGTGGGTCCGGGTCCGGACTCGCCGTGCAATGTGGGATCTGCAGAGAATACACAGAGAGAACAGTGGAGTATATGCAGTACATATACAGTAAAGGGTATATACAGTAATGTACAGTAATATACAGTATACAGGGTAGTGCAAATGTACAGTGTGCAAGTCTGACGGTGGTGCTGGAGTCAGTGTGCAGTTAGGAGGGTGGTGGTGGTGTAGGGGGTAGGGAATGGTTAAATAGTTAACTAAGTTAACTAGTTTTTAAAACACGAGTATTCCCTGAGCCTCAAAATGTCGTCATAGATGTATATATTGACACATTACGTCACTGGTTCCTTGACCACGCCCCGTCATCATAATCAACAATTCGACACAGAATTACCTACTAATACAGGAGCGTTTATTCCATAATAATATGCTAAAAGGTAGAACGCTTCACGAATTTGCGTGTCATCCTTGCGCAGGGGCCATGCTAATCTTCTCTGTATCGTTCCAATTTTAGTATATGTGATACCGAAGTAACACAAACTCAAGCGGAATCCGGTACGTATATATAGGCCAGGTCATACGATAAAGATTCTCTAATGGTGCTATTCTGAGGCACAGAAACACAAACATGAATACCGAGTCATAATAGATCTTAGGCCTTAGGTCTCTATTGGATGTGAATATCTATAAATATGTATATTTGTTAATACTATTCTATAAAGCCACCGAAAGGAACTCTGGGTAGTTTAAGGGGGCGAGTCCTGGCGGGTGATTGGTCGCTCCAGACAAAATACCTTTTACCCCGGTCACATGACCGCCCACACCCCGCATTCCCCTGTAGTATATGCAACTCGCCTTCTCTCCCATTCGAGCACATTTATTTCCCATGCACAGCAGCGTAGGACTTGCAACCTTGCTCGGAGAATTAGATTCCTGGGCAATATCACACAACCTTTGATTTAGTCGAACCCTCTTAAGCTCATAAAATTCCCAACACACTATTGCCCATAGAAGTAATATATATAGTTATGGATATAATAAACGACATATATACAATGTTTATATATATAATGAATATACTTGCAACGACAACTTTTGGGTTTGCCAAGCAGTACCACCTGGAATGTTGAATATTGAACGTTTACGCCGAAGTGTAATATTACCAAATTAACACTAGGGGGTGGCATGAGTCTATCCTTCTGGCTATTTGTTGTGGACCAATCCCGGCACTGCCTGGGTCCGGCTGCCAGGGGCGCTGCTGCTGCGCCATCGGGTTGTTCCAACTAAGGCAGGACAGGAAGCACGAAGCATTTAAATAAGTCGTGTTGGCACATTCGCAGGTATTCTACTTCTAATCAATATTAATTAGTAACAACTACAAATATTTTCAATGTTACTATATTTTAGGTAAGATAAATAAGAAATAAATATATTATTGACACGCCTCCAGACCCAGCCTATAAAGGTTTGTGGTCACTGGTGGTTCCTCCACATTAGGAATGGCTTCTGCCTTCTGAATACTCAGAAGGCAGATACTGGCTATTGACTTCTAGTAATCCTGTTGTCCATCACTTCCACTACAGCCATTTTATGCTTTCTGAGCATAAAGAACACGTAAATGTATATTTTGTGCAACGTATTATATATAATAATTAGGGGTCCAATTGGCACCCATTGTTATTGCCAGTTGTATTGTATTCTTGTTATTTGGAGTGGAATAGGCCAGGGTATTTTGTGGTAACCCTGAGTTTACGTCTGTTTACAGAAAATGTGGTGCAAAGTGAACAAATGAATACATACTATTGAATCAAACCTTACATCACATTCAAATTATTTTAATTGAATAGCTATAACCATCATTCGGTAAAATCATTAGAAGTTTGCCTCTGTAGCAATGGAGAAGTAGGTTGGTGGCTACAAGCTTGGTTGGTGTAGCTTCAAAGACAATTATGGTATGATTAGGATTAAGGTAGACAGACATGAGTGATATGACCTTATTGGCCAGACACCATTAAAAATTCAAGCAAGCAATGCAAACTGGTGAAAGGAAATTCTTAACTAAATTACCGGTATACATTACCCTGCCTTAAAATGTACACACCATGCTGAAGGTACTTTTCTGGGGGTCCCATTCTGTCATTTCCAATCTGGAAGACTCACACAAGCTGTAACTATATCCTACCCAGAACAAATGTAACCGTTAATGCTGTTATCGAGTGCATTCTCAGTGCTACACACATTACACTGAGTGCTGTGTTTCTCGCATACAATCAACTTGTACACAAACAAAAAAAAGTGTACGAGCTGGCATAAAAACCCCATTAATGATCAATAATTTACAATGAGTGAATTACAATTATGCAGTCTGACCTTTGGGAAAAATAATATTTCAATATTTCTCATGAGATACGTAGCGCAATCTACTAATCTAGCCACTACAGCAGACAGCAAGCTCTGAACATGGTCATTCCCGATTGGGCCATCACATGGAGGTGGACCGCCTCATTGGCGGAGATGAAAAGGACTGTGCCCCGCCTCAGGGTGATGTCAGAGAGGGCGGCTGCAGACGTGGCTGTTGCGTCACCCTCGACGACCAACAGGATTCCTGCACTGTCCAAAGGAGCCACAGTGTACTGTTTTACTGATGCTGGTACCTGAGGCAGAGGGGAGAAAAATTATCAGGTATATGTTGGACAGAATAGATGAGTTAATGAGTGATAATGCCAATAGTAATTAGGGTGTGCCAATTCAGACTTTTCTTTTCTAACTCCTAACCAACATGTGAGCTATGAGGGGCGTGGTTAGTGCTGTCAGGCAATGACAGGGTGAGCGGAGCAGCTAAAATGCCTGGAATTTTACACAACTGTAGCGAATGAGTGCAATTAATGAATTGCTATTTAATAACACCGGTGCACTCAGGCTGGGTGCGCACGGTAGGAGAGAACTCCGCCAGGACTCCCGGCAAACCCCTCTCTACGCCCGCAAAGCAGTGGAATTCCATGAACTCTATTGTGACATTGTTGTGTCACCGCGCTGTAGCAAGTTCTGTTGGTAATTAAAACATCTTTATTTTTGACGAAAGACTCCATCCTCTGTCCTTCTGGAAGAATCCATTGTGGTAAAGAAGACTTTGCTACATTGGAGCCCAATGTGGGGCATCAGAATGGAGATGAAAGAGCGGGGCTCCGCGGCGGGATCGGCAAGAGAGATGATAGTCGACACGCAAGAGCGTGTGCAGTGGGCAGCGCCGCTACAATGGGGGCTGGCTTCATCAAGCAGGGTGGGGCCACCCGAGTGCACCAACCACCAAGGGGGTTATAGGGCGGACCCAGCCTCTGCCTCAGTTCCAGGACCCCCACGCAGAGCCAGGAGAGGAGTGCGGCATGCTGCGGCCGGCCCGGCCACGACCCCACCGAGTGCCCCTTGATGGAGGTGGGGCAGGTGGTAGAGGTGACCGCAGCTTCCGCCACGCTCCCGGTCTAGATGGGAGATACCAGCTACTGGTAAAGGTACAAGGGGGTATGCATCAGGTGTTGCTGGATTCAGGGAGTAGTCGGACCCTGATCCACCATAGCCTGGTTGAACCCAAGGCCCCGTGGGAGCGAGCACGGGTGAGAATTCGGTGTATCCATGGGGACTTGCACGATTACCCGCTAGTGACCCTAGAAATTGCGTATCAAAGGAAAAAGCATAGAGTGAAGGCTGCGGTTAGTTCCCGCCCTCGACCGCAGATGTACAGCGGTGGTATGCGTCCTGTCGTGAATGCCAGCTTAGCAATCCACTGGCTATACCCAAAGCCCCATTGAGGACACTTCCATGAATGGAGATTCTATTAAAAAGAATTGCGATGGATCTCATCGGGCTAATATGGTCTCATAAGGTCTAATGAGACTATAGCTCATGGGGTTATCGATTCGTATTAGTCATTGTAGATTATGCAACGTGAAACCCGGAGGCAGTGCCCGTACGCTCTCTCGGCAAAGACTGTAGCGCAGGCTCTCTTCCAATTAAACTCCTGCGTTGGAATCCTGAAAGAGATTCTGATGGATCAAGGCACCGCATTTATGTCACGCACCCTCCACAAACTTTTGTATCGTCAATCAGCACCAGCGTGTACCATCCACAAACCAATGGGCTAGTGGAGTGGTTTAACAAGACATTAAAGTCCATGCTGCGCAACTTTGTGCATGAGGATAGTCGGAAGTGGCTTGACCCTCTATTATTTGCAGTGTGGGAGGTGCCCCAGGCCTCTACAGGGGTTTCCCCCTTTGAATCCAGGGGGGTGCTGGACCTGATTAAAGAAAACTGGGAGGAAGGTCCAAAAACTACATTCACTGGGTTAGTTGTCACGGGACAATTAGCTGAAGGCCCAGGTCTGTATAATAAAGGTACTCAGTTGAGACAAGTCGCACCGGAAGATAAAGTACTTTTATTGCTGCCCACCTCCAGCTCAAATTTACTCACAAAGTGGCAAGGACCCTTCGTGGTCACACGGTGAGTGGGGGACGTTGACTATGAGATGGCGCGCAGATTTATCACCTCAGTGCTCGCCAGATCGGTAATCGAGAAAGGTGAGCTGGGACCCGAGGCTCAACAAGCGGCATTGTTAATTTGGAAAGCCATCTGACTCTGCGGAAGAGAACCAAGGTAGCTGAGTTAGAGCAGCGGTTTACAGAGGTCTTCTCCTACCGAGCCGCACTGCAATCATTGAACACCGCATAGACACGCCCAATGGCATATCGGTTAGATCACGGCTGTACAGATGACCCAAACACAAAATAAAAATTGTGAGGGATGAATTAAAGGCCATGCTGGAGTTGGGCGTAATAAAAGAGTCGCATAGTGCATGGGCTAACCCGATCGTTCTGTGTGTACTAATTCTGACTTGTACTAAACTACAACCGACATGTAGTGATTAGAGTAACATTAGAATCTTCAAATACTTGGGGGCAACCATTAACAAAACTTTAGGATTTATTTTAACGTAACTGATCATGTTAATCAAAACGTATACTGGTCAGTTTATTATCATAATAATGAACAACATCTGTCTGTAATTGACGCAACACAATTAGAGCTATTCTGATACGTCAATGTGTTCTTTGGTTTTGTTGGGCAAAAACAAAGAAGTATATCTATCTTTTGATAAATAAATATAGCTACATATAGATGAATAGATACATCTATCCTTTTGCAGAGTAAATTGATTGAGTTGTTCGGAAAACATGAGGAAAACATTTTTGACAAACGACTGACTTCCATGGGTGTGGCGTTACCTGTATCCTCATGACTGTGAAGTCTGGCACCGGGGGGTCATAGACGGACACAAAGGGGTCAGAGGGATCCTGGACCGGGGGAAAGAGCTTGGAGCTGGCGGGAGCCGGGGTGTAGATCAACATGTCGCACAACGTGTTCACATCAATGTACTTTGGCGTCAATCCGGCGCGCACAGTGTTATCTGAGCAGGCCATGCACTCAATACAGTCTAGGGAGAAGGGGAGAGCCAGAGACAATATGTCTGTGTATTATACATCTGAAAGCTGCACAGCTCAATATAAAACAAGTTGAACCAACTGCTATGAAATGGGTTACACAATTTAGTTTGTGTAACTCGGTTTCAATGGTGAGCACTGATTAGGACACCTCATGATAACAAGAATAAAAAAATACATTTGAAAGTCATTTTGATTGCGATCAATCGTCATAATAAACAATTGTTTCACAATAAAGAAAACATGATCTGCCAGATTCTATTTACTTATGTCTTAACTGTTTACTTAAGCCTACAGAGTTTGAGTGAAAGGTCGCTCATACAAAAGTTTGCTCACTTCACAAGTGGATAAATAAAATTCATGAGAAGAGAAAGCACGATTATTGTTATCACATCTCTACAAACAAGACAAACTTGACAAACAAGATTCAACTCCTAACTGTTTTGTCCAACTGGTGTGATGCAGAACAAATTGTGCTACATGACTGCAACAGGCCTAAAGCAGGTTACAAAATGTCAAACATTACATGAAGCATTTCAAATACTAGAATACACACCGTGTTTTTCCAACCAATTCCAATTTTGACAGATTTGACTTTTTTTTTGTCATTCAACATCTAGTTAACCGTCAGGAACATACATTGTTGAGATTTGAAATATGTAAAGCAACAAGTAGCCTTATTCCTAGCTATGTCAGCTAGCAAGCCAAATGCACTACCCAAGCCCCTTGGATTGGTGAGAGCAGCTTGTGAACAGAAGAGTGCTCATTTTGAGGAAAAGAGAGAGGGTTTGAAGGATGTTAGTTGTGGTGCTTATTTGATTTAGTTTGCGGTGACCGTTAGCACCGGTCAGGCCATTATTTAAAAATGTCAAAAAGTAGTAAAACGTGGTAAGTAAAAAGTAGAAATAGGCACTAAATGGCAATCCGATAATCAACTATACTGGATTCTGCTGATGGATGAGAGAAATAAAACCACCGTTTAATTCCAAGATCACCCCACTGACCTCCGTGCAAGTACGCATGGGGTTCGCTGGCCCCCAGGAACATGGCCTGGTTGGGCTCCAGCACCACGTAATTGAGGAAGTAGATGGAGAAGCAGCCGATGTCTCCCGGGTACTGGGAGTGGAGGAGTAGCAGCAGATCTCCGTTACATTCTGAAGTGTCTTTCCCTGCTGTAGCTAAAACAGGGAGATATCCAATATCAGTCAGAACCAAACAGGTAGGGTGAGAGCAGTTCAAAAAATAAATAAATAAAAAGACACTCTCCAACCCTTGACAAGTTTGCAACTTTCTAAAACCTGGAGGTTCCACCTTGAAAGACGTAATTCAGAGTGTGCCTCACCTTCTTCGGTGACTCTCTTCACTAGCATGTTGAGTTGATCCACAAACACCTTCTTTTCACAGTTCATCATTCCAGTGAAACATTTCTTCAAGGCCTGCCTTGTGCACACTGCCTCTCCCGCGGCGCCCCGCAGCTCCTCGGCCGCCTCGTTGCCCACAAGCGCACGGAACTCTGGGACAGCTGCCATCCAAGTCAAAATACATTGGTTGTTATCATTACACACACCGTCAGTACAGGCCAGGGTGAATATTTAGAAAGCCACGGGTTAGCCTGTGTGCAGTGTGGTACTATGCCACTCACATTTGAGAAAGCCAAGGATCTCCTCCACCGGCCTGAAGCCGCAGAGGCCCTGGAAGCGAGTGAGTGCGATGGTCATCTCCGGCTTGTGGTTGTCATCTGGGTAGTGCTCTGGGAACTGAGCATGGAGAAGTGCGGCCAACTCCTGGCCAAGGCCAGGAAGGCGGTGGTCACCAAGAGAAGGATACAAAGAGACACAGGAGAAGAAGGAAACCATTCACTTCACACAGTGGTTGTATTGCAAGAGGCACAATGTATTCTGGCTGATTGTTTACTACCACGAAGCCCGGACAGGAGTCATTTGTGTGTGTAATTCGATTTTCTTGACAACTGTTGATCCAAATGGACTTCACACTTGGCAAGTGTATTGCCGAGGACCCAAGGAAGTGCGGTATGGAGTGTGAAGTTGTTTGGGCGGTGAGCAGTTCTCTAAAAAGCTGCAAGCAGCAGCAACACCGGTGGCTGCGCGGTCGGTCCGTTTCGAATGGGCACGTTACGAACAGGCTGACGTGTGCTTTGAACGGGTACAGTGCCAAATACCGAAACATGATCACACGGTCACATGGTGTGTGTGTGTGTGTGTGTGTGTGTGTGTGTGTGTGTGTGTGTGTGTGTGTGTATGTGTGTTTGTTCTTCTCACCCTGTTGGGGTGGGCCTGAATAGACAAGGCGGTGTTGACCGACAGCACCTTGAACAGGAAGGGCAGCTGGCCCTGGAAGGTATCCTTGACTTTAGATCCCAGGCAGCCTGGGAAGTGAGCGATCCACTGGCCCAGGGTGGTCTGGCCTATCCGGTTGTCCTTGATCTGAGCATCAGCTTTAGGATGGGCACCCATCCACAGCTAGAGTCCAGATCACAGACAGCTTTAGTTTGGAAATGAATCAAATTGCATCATTTTTAAGAAAGGGAAAGAAGTGAGGAAAAAAGAAACACATTATGACACACTCATGTTCATTTGCAAGATGACTAGAACATACTAGTTTAGTTTAGAACATACTAGTAGCCTACAGCCAAATTCATAAATAATACAAACTGAAAACTTTGGGCACAAGAACATGAATTGGAAAATTGGTCATATCAGTCATATCAATGTCTTTCTTTTTTTCTGTTGACCAATGAACAACTCCATTGTAACATACACCTTGCTCAACAGTTAAATCAAACAGGCAGCCGATGTCTCAAGACCCACATTGAACTACAGCTGTTGAATTGACTGCCATGATCTCACCTCTGCATATGGTTTGTCATCTTCAATGACAGCGAGTGGATCTCCACCCACAACCAGTTTAGCCACTTCGCTCTCCAGGCCCGGCTTTCCCCAGGCATAGTTCTGCACAGCACACGTCAACGGGAACACTGAAAACCGGGCAAGAAACGAGACATTGGACAGTCACATTAGGCTGGGATACTAATATGACTAGTATCTACGCTGCAGCCACAGACGACAAAACATTCCCATGTCAAATGACATCGTAGCGAAAGTCAGCTTATGGTGACGCTGGTTTTATTTTAGACAAATAAAACCGAATCGACTTTGAAAGACATCATTACGACGCGTGACACCCACCGCGCTTCGTGTGTCGTCCGCAACTCCCATTCAAAATCGTTGAACTGAAACGCTTAATACTTATTCCGGATAAGCCCGCCTTCAATGAACAAAAATATGTATTTTTGTAACTATATTCCCAACGCGATACACATCATTGTATAGGTACCACAGTCCGTGTGATATACTGATTGTCAATAATAATAATATATCAGAGGAGCGCTTACCTCTTACTTCCTCCATGGCTGATCGTCCACAATGCTCCTGCCGCTCAGCGCAGCTGTGACGTCAGGAGACTAGCATTTTAATGGCCTCTGGGGCTTGAATAAATGTTATAACTCATATAATGTCGCCTATTTTTGTACACATGTATTATGTTGGGTTTTTTTCCACTCATGTTGATCCGCTTTTTTAAAAGGACGATGCAGACATTTCATTTGAAGCATTACGTTGAAATGAACTGTGCTTTCCATAACACTCAAGGTAAATATTGAATAGCAATTTGGACAAATTGCACTTCGCTAAAAGGATACAGGATATAATAATGAGTCACGCGACTCGTTATTATATCCTGTATCGCTTTGTCTCGCTTTGTCATTGTCGTTTTCAACAAATCCACCATTTGTGTTTTTTATCAGCAAAATAAATAACAATTATTTATTGTTATTATTCCAAATAAACCGGCATATCTTTTTTATATAACGTCTGGAGAAAAACAGGTGGCGTGAAGTTCTAATATTAAGTGACGTGGAGTGAACGTGATCCGTGACGCGCCTACTGGCAAATGCGCATGCGCACTCCATTCGAGGAAGTGGAGGGGCGACGATTTCAGCTCAAAAGTGGTTTGTTTATTCCTTTTTAGAAACTGTACATACAGCCTACAGACTTCAAAATGTCTGGATTTGACAGCAACCCGTTCGCTGATCCAACAAACGACAACCCGTTCCAAGTAAGTGTATTTTTCTGAAATGTTAAAGTACCGTTCAATATGTTGAAGTGCCTTATGAATACGTCAGAAAACCTGTTGGGTGGTTCCGTAGACTATCTAGGGTGGGACTCGAGGAGGTTTTTATGTTTTTACCATTTGACGTTTGGCTAGATGTGGCATAAATGACACACTTGGCGAGCTTCATCCGTGTATGCAGGGCGGGCGGTCATTTTGCAGGAAGTTACAATGCCGCCCACACTGGATTTGTGGCCTTAATTCTGCCTGTTTCATCTACAAAGCCAAGCCCTAACTGTCTGTTTGGAAACGAATGAAAATGTCTGGGATCCTCCCATATGTCACTACATTTCTATCATGTATGTCAATATACACGTCAAACTTGACCAATATCCTCTTGTTATATTGTTGACAGTTTCTGTTCCTCTAGTGTTGCAGTCTTGCATCCAACGCACAATAACCTGTAACGTCACAGCTGTCCACTGTTTGTCCACAGGGTGGGGATTTGGCTAAATAAACAGTTAACTTATCTAGCATACTGCGGTGTTGGTCACCCGTTACTCTGTAATTCATAACTTTGTGATTACAATGCAGTGTGATGTGACCATGTGCTCTCCAATAAGCCGTTTATTTTTAATAGCACCTGATGTGACATGCAAACACTTTGCAGTATGTGTCATACAGTAGTAGGCTGTAGACCACTCACATCTAGGCAACAACAAACCATGTTTCATAAAAGCATGTGGGTCAGTATTTCAAGAAGGTTTTTACAACCTTGATAGTAATACGGCTAGTCATGCAGAATATAGTTGGTGATACTGAGTCGTTTGAACTTCTTGGGTATCTGATATGTGAATGATTAGTATTTTTATCATAATCAATGGTAAGACATTGAAAGTTTAGTCAGTTATTTGCCTAGCGTTGGTTACGGGTTGACATCCACTGCTCTCTTCATTCTTGACTTGAGTGGCCTGCTCATTTAAAGCACATTTAGATTTATTCTGTCACTGATATGCTCAGATGTTATTCATTATGGAAAGCGTCCCTACAGAGAGTTAATACTTTGATCTCCCTTCCCCTTGATCCGGTCTGTTTGTTATCATGTTGTTGCTCCAGGAAAAGTCTCGCTGTCGAAATTGTCGCAGTGGTCAGCCATGAATTTGAAAATCTTTTCGATTGTTCTAAGCTATGCTTTCTGCATGCTAACACAACAAACTCTTGCTCGTGAGTGTCAGACTGGTCTTTCAACATGACAATAACTAACCGACTGGATCAAGGCTTGGATTAAGAAGTTATATTTCTCTGTAGGGAGGGACCCTTTCCATATTGTTGGCCAACACTTAGAATGAAGAGCAATAGTCTGATCTGCAATTGGAATTGGAAATAACAAGCACTTTAGCAGACTCAAAGGCCTCAAAAAATCAACGATATTAAATGTCGCAATGAAAGCCGTATTTGGTGTGTCGCGAATCAATACTGATATGTAATTCACCTTATAACCGCAATTACTTCTGTTCAATCCTGCTTTATTGTGTAAATATTGTCTTGCTTCAATAGCATTCTGTGTTGTAGTTGAATCATTTTAATTATTTAGTGCTGTCTTGATGAGACCAATGCCTTATCTGAGATCAGGACAATGTTTAGTTGGTTAAAATTCTACTCCACCTCTATCCTTAAAACAAGCCATTGCTTGGGTCAGCCATTGCTTGAGTGTTCAAGTGGACCCAGGCACTCTTGTGCAGGAAGTGGTGAGTGTAGACTGCAATAGTACAGTGTGTCGATCAGCGAAATTGATGCATTAAGATGGATATGTTGAGTATGACCCAACTGAAATTCACATGAATCATTACCGCTGATGCCTCAGTTAGTGCCTATTGAGCTGCAGATTAGACTAGTGATTAAACTACAGTGGCTTTCTAATTGAGCACTATTGTGTTGTTGTGTTACAGGACCCATCGGTCACACAAGTCACAAATTCCACCATGGATTCTGTGGACCAGTTTAACCCCTTCCCTGCTCATCCCACAGTAGGTTATCTGAAAATGTAAATGTTGCCATTGTACCGTCTCCATTGTGCACCTTGCCACAGGGGTGTCACATGATGACTATTGCTACCTTTCTCATTCCCAGGAAAGTCTGGGTACGACCACCCCGGCCTCTGCCTCTCCGTACCAGCCTGCTGTGCTGCAGCCCTCCACGGAGCCCAGCCCACAGGTGCGCCCCGCCACACTAGTTCCACCATCAAACATGATCCAAGACTGGGATCTCCAGCACTCACACTAGCATTCAGTCACTGTATGTGTGAGTGCCACAGCATTACTTTGGCATATTTCAAAATAATAATAATAATTATTATTATATAATTCTAATAATAATAATTCTAATTTCAAATAATCAAATTTGCAGGCCGGTAGCACAATTGGCTCACCACATTTCATTTATTTCTATTGTCTTTTAATGTCTTTTATTTCTATTCCTTCTATGGTTATTATTACGTATTATTAGTTCTGGGTGTATTTATGTGGAAAAGAGGGAGCGACCAGGAGTGAAAGGGGTTAAGAAGTCTGTGCAGTCTTCCACATATCGCTTTAAGGGAGGATCAAACCCAAAAACAACTTTATTTTGAAAGTGATGTCATGGGTGCATACAGTGCATCCGGAAAGTCTTCACAGCGCTTCACTTTTTCCACATTTAGTTATGTTACAGCCTTATTCCAAAATGGATTCAATTCATTTTCTTCCTCTAAATTCTACACACAATACCCCATAATGACAACGTTGTCTCCAGCTTCAAGTTCCATGACAACATTTCAAAAGTTGTTTTGAAATGTTTGCAAATGTATTAAAAAGAAAAAAGAAATCACATGTACATAAGTATTCACAACCTTTGCCATGAAGCTCAAAACTGAGCTCAGGTGTATTTTGTTTCCACTGAGCACGATGCATCCTGTTTCCACTCATGCTTGAGATGTTTCTAGAGCTTGTTTGAGAGCTTAATTGGAGTCCACCTGTGGTAAATTCACCTGTCTATATAAGGTCCCACAGTTGACAGTGCATGTCAGAGCACAAACCAAGTATGAAGTCAAAGGAATTGTCTGTAGTCCTCCGAGACAGGATTGTCTCAATGCACAATTCTGGGGAAGGGTACAGAGAAAATTTCTGCTGCTTTGAAGGTCCCAATGAGCACAGCCTCCATCATCCGTAAATGGAAGAAGTTCGGAACCACCAGGACTCTTCCTAGAGCTGGCCGGCCGTCTAAACTGAGCGATCGGTGGAGAAGGGCCTTAGTCAGGGAGGCGACCAAGAACCCGATGGTCACTCTGTCAGAGCTCCAGCGTTCCTCTGTGGAGAGAGGAGACCCTTCCAGAAGGACAACCATCTCTGCAGCAATCCACCAATCAGGCCTGTATGGTAGAGTGGCCAGACGGAAGCCACTCCTTAATAAAAGGCACATGGCAGCCCGCCTGGAGTTTGCCAAAATGCACCTGAAGGACTCTCAGACCATGAGAAACAAAATTCTCTGGTCTGATGAGACCAAAATTGAACTCTTTGGCGTGAATGCCAGGCGTCATGTTTGGAGGAAACCAGGCACCGCTCATCACCAGGCCAATACCATCCCTACAGTGAAGCATGGTGGTGGCAGCATCATGCTGTGGGGATGTTTTTCAGCGGCAGGAACTGGGAGACTAGTCAGGATAGTGGGAAAGATGAATGCAGCAATGTACAGAGACATCCTGGATGAAAACCTGCTCCAGAGCGCTCTTGACCTCAGACTGGGGCGACGGTTCATCTTTCAGCAGGACAACGACCCTAAGCACACAGCCAAGATATCAAAGGAGTGGCTTCAGGACAACTCTGTGAATGTCCTTGAGTGGCCCAGCCAGAGCCCAGACTTCTCTGAAGAGATCTGAACGTCTCTGGAGAGATCTGAACGTCTCTGGAGAGATCTGAAAATGGCTGTGCACCGACACTTCCCAACCAAACCTGATGGAGTTTGAGAGGTGCTGCAAAGAGGAATGGGCGAAACTGCCCAAAGATAAGTGTGCCAAGCTTGTGGCATCATATTCAAAAAGACTTGAGGCTGTAATTGCTGCCAAAGGTGCATCAACAAAGTATTGAGCAAAGGTTGTGAATACTTATGTACATGTGATTTCTTAGTTTTTTATTTGTAATAAATTTGCACACATTTCAAATGTCATGTCATTATGGGGTATTGTGTGTCGAATTTGATGGAAAAAAATGAATTTAATCAATTTTGGAATGAGGCCGTAACATAACAAAATGTGGAAAAAGTTAAGCGCTGTGAATACTTTCCGGATGCACAATATCTCTGCCTATACTGCCTATACTCAATGTATAGCGTACATGTATATATATTTATTTAGTCATTTAACCGCTCTACAGTCGCACTTTTGCTACTACTTTTGCACTTCTGCTTGGATGCTAACTGCATTTCGCACTCTGTGCATGTGTACTCTGTGCAATGACAATAAAGTTGAATCTAATGTAATCTAATAGAGCCTCTCCACTATTGGAACGCTAACATAAATGACAATGCACAATAAAAGCCTGACTGATCACACTAAAAACTGTGCACGACCCCCACACACACACACACACACGCCACACGCACACGCACACACACACACACACACACACACACACGAGCATCGCTTCTGGAAAGAATGTTAGACAGAAGCCCTGTAAGCCGTGCTGGCCCACCTGCTGCGGGTCAGCTCCTTTCTTGCTGTGGTGCTGGATGAAGTCCACTAGGCCGTGCACCACCGTTTTCACCGCCACCAGACCCTTCTCCAGCTGCTCCCACGTGGGAGGAGGCGCATCTGTGAACAGCAACGGTCATAATAAATGCATCACATC
>OMOU01090604.1:0-10606 GCA_900312585.1 Malacocephalus occidentalis
GGACGGGACCCGGCGTCTCACGCCACCCGCTTCTTCTTCCTCTCTCACGAGCTGGTCGCTGCGCGGCTTCTCGCGGCTCCGAGGCGGGAGCTGTGACGCGCTGCGTGGCCCAGCAAGACTGGGGCTGGCGCGCGGCGCGGCTGCTTTACTCCCGAGGCTGCCGCTCCTCCCCCTTTTTTACTTTGTATGGATTTCGAGCGAGCTACCCCCCCTTGCCGGCCCTACAGCGCCTCTCACAGGCCACTGGGTGCAATTGCATGTGCGTGTGTGTGTGTGTGTGTGTATACCACCGAACGAAAAAAAGTCCACCCTTGACCCCCACTCAACCACAGCAGCCCCCCCGGCCCCCCCAACTCTGCACCATGATCTGACAGTCGAGTTGACTATTCTGTGTTTTTACGCGATGGTTCTGTTGACAAACCTCGGTGTATAATCATAGATCACCACAAATGATCTTTCATCTTTGTTGTTTGCTTTTTTAAGTTCATCAGTTGTGCTCTGGTTCATTTTGTCTGCCTCCATAATAAACAAGCAATCATAACGGATTGATATCCGTAAAATAACAACAAACAGGAAGAAAAGATGTGGTGACAGTAAAATATGTATTGCTTATTTGTAAAATATGTTTTTATATTGTTTTAGAATTTGTATAATTTGCTTGAATTTCTGTGTTACTGCTCACTGCTTAATGTTCAATGTTATGCACCAATTTCACAAAAGCAACATTCCTTGTTTGAACATAACTAAGGCAACCACGTTGTTTCTGATTCAAATAACACAGTAATAAGGTTTATTTATCACTTCTGGTGAGACGGCTATTGGAGGGCTACTTGTAGGGTGTGTGGTGTTAATATTTTGTCGGATATTTATCCAAGTTGTACCTAGTATTTTACCGTGGCATTATTATATACTGGTCGATGGTTGAACCATTACAGCAGAGATGTTAATGTTGGTCATTAGGGGGGGAGGGAAACAAGTCCACACATTCAGACGAATTTGTGTCGACTGAAGGCAATGGTCCATAACATTTCATTTCTAAGGCTAACATGGCACATATTATTTCTGAACAGATGGACTTTTAAAAAGCATTTTAATGGCGAACCGCCAAAAGAGAAACATTAATGCACAGAGGCTTCTACCTTGGAGAACAACATTCTTAATAGGATTATGGAGAAAGGCCTTCGTGAAAAGGAAAGGCTTAATTTGCATTGAAGGCCTTGCCTACTGTTCTCTGTGGGGTAGAATTTAATACAAGTATAGTCTTGTGGCCGAGGTTACCTGTCATCTGCAGCACAACAGGAGCTTTATGTGACAAAATCAGACACACTGAGAAACTAACACTTTTCTGGACAGCATTCGTTTATGATAAAAAAAAAAGAAAAATTGGGCCTATTAATAATCCCCACTGGGAGATGAATATCATGTTTAGAGCAGGGATTAAAAAAAACAAAGATCTGTCTGCAACTGCATGATGACAGTCCTTTATACACATTGCGTGTAATAACTGGGAGAGATAGACAGGGAGGAGGCAGGGAAATAATGGCATTCTGTCAGCCTTGATAAAAATGAATCAAGCATCTGTGGTGCCTCAGATGAAAGCTTTGTTTCCATTTGTCAGTGCCCGGACGTTAATATCGAGTATGACATGATTAGGATCAAACAGATCCAGTGATTTTTTAAATTCTCAATTCCAAAAGTTGGATCTACAACTACGAGCCTGACGAGTTAATGTGATTATTCATGTCACACGGCTGAACGTTTTAATTTAGTCAGAGGAAACATGTTTAATGGAGTGCTAAAGTATAGGGCTGATAATATCGCTAATGCAATCTCGGCCATACGTACCATTTCATAAAAGTTTTTTTTTTTTCTTCTTGCGCTAAGTGTGTCAATATCGGCCCACTTTTGTCGATCGGCGCACTTGGAGAGCACTTTGTGTGAGTGTGTGTGTGCGTGTGTGTGCGTACGTGCGCGCGCATGTGTGTGTGTGTGTTTGCGTGCGTGCGTGTGTGTGTCACAAAATTGGGGTGGCTGTAACCAACAGAAATTGGGCTCGAGAGGGAGTGAATTAAACAACGACACCATCCCACCGTGAGCGTGGATCGTGCGTATAGCCGGGATATAGAATTGAGTCAGGTACATCTTATTTTATTTTGTTGGGGTTTTTTTTACTGCATTGATGGACGACAGACGTGACGTGGGTGCTATATAGTCTGCAGCGCACTCATAAACTCAGCGTCGGCGTCCGGGTTACTGCCCGGCACAGGGTGATGACATAAGACTCAATCACGACGCCATTGGTAGACGAGCGATGAGTCGACGCCCGATTGATGACGGGGGGGGGTGGTCCCGGGTGATTCACTCGCCGCCGGAAGATACATTTTTTGTTAATATCGTTGTGTAAAAGCTCCAAATAGTCCAATCTAACTCGCTGTCCTGTGATGCGAAAGGCTAACATTGAATCTATAAACAACCTCCAGACATTTAAAAGGCGGACACCAGCTGGGAGTGTGACTAGCCATCGATAAGCCGTTTCACAATTGCCGTGTGACCTCCCTCTAGTGACATCACGAGGGGGAATGTCCACCCTAGACGTATGACTGCGAGATCACTCTACCGGGCCTCCCCAGTGTGGACTGTACCGGCACCGACGAGTACACTGATCTACTGGGCATACATCGAGGTGGGCATTCCCACTTGTGATGTCACGAGATGGTAGTCACGTGGCAATTGTGAAACGGCTTGCAATCGCGCTAATCGTGGCTAACCTTTAAATGTGTTCCAAACATGGTTCAATACACTTGTGCCTGTCCTAGCTAGGTAGCCTCCAGCCCATGTTGTTGTAGGCCTACACTGCATTGATTCGTGATATATCGAATGTATAATAAATGCGAAACCTTGTTGTTGTGTTGTTGTGAAATGTAAACAAAACATGGTTGGGGGTGGGAGTGAATCTATTCTATACAAATGTAGCTACAGTGCAAAGAAATGACTCCGAAATTTGTTAGAATTCAATAGAAAATTCAATAGAAAACATACACGCACACACACACACACACGCACATGGGCGCACATACACGCGCACACGCATACACACACGCGCATACATTCTCCTTCCTTGCTGCATTGAAAATGTCTGTTCACAAACCACACCAAACTGCAGTTTCGTTGAACGTGAAGCATGAAACCTGACATAGATAAAAACTTCATAATAGCCTTAATTGGACGGACTCCCACAATTCTGTGATGGGTTTGGATACTGACTTAAGATGAAAATAATAATAATAATAATAATAATAATAATAATAATAATAATAATAATAATAATAATAATAATAATAATAATGTGACAGTTGGAGACTAATAATGTCAGATTTTTCACATTGCACATAACTTGATTGTTTCTCTTTCAAATTGCAGATTTCTTACCTTTACCAAACTGATTGGGTATTTACAATCCAAATATGGATCACTGTGTTCCAGTGTTTTTCAAATATTGCTTCAATCTTCCTAAAAAGGTTTTATTGTCAACACAGACAGTGTTAGAACGTGTGTAATTACCCCTGATTTGTCCGTAACAGGAAAATATAAAAATAGTAATATTAACAACACAAAGCGAGTCTGTATTAGACGGCAACACGAATACAAAGTGACAGCAACATCGCTAAATGTCACCGGGTCATGCCAAAGGTAGAGCTTAGGAGAGAGGGAAGAGAAAGAAAGAGCGGGAAATAAAAGAGGCAAATTGAATTGTGACACATTTCTTCCCCTCCCCCTGGAAGCTGGGAAAACAAACCAATTACCCCCAGACTCCACCAACTCTGCTCTCTGCTCTCTCTCTCTCTCTCTCTCTCTCTCTCTCTCTCTCTCTCTCTCTCTCTCTCTCTCTCTCTCTCCATCTATCCCATCACCACCTCTCTCGCTCTGACTCTCGGTCTGCCACAACATGATAAAGGCGGCAAAGCAACCTAATGGTCCGCCTAACCATCAAATGACACTCTGCTTCAAGGCAAAGCACACACATCCATTTACACTTTCCATACTGACCAGCTATATGCAGATTTATTTCCATACCCCTCTGTGTTTTGCAAAGCAGAGGAGCCCCTATATAGATGTTTCCTTTTTAAATACAGCGCTGTTGCATTTCATCCCAGGCCTAATACTATATTCATCATGCCTTATCATACGTACATTCAACTCGCCCTGACGCTTACTTGCTGGTACATGCAGACCTAAAATAATGTTTCATTTAATGATATTGTCCATTGCTTTCCATCGGCTATGTGAGACAATTCACACACCGCTGACTGACTGACAAAAATGTCCAACTCTGCTGAATTGAAGGCAGTTACAATATGAACGATAATTTGACACATTTTATGACTCTGTTTCGCTTTACAGCCGCGATATAAAAGATTGAGCGCGGTTGATAATTTAATTTGAACGCAAATGTAACATTTGATGGCCACCGGATGATTTCACAGACCGGCAGATGAAAAATGGAACATTTTTTACAACTGCAAATTAAAATACCAACACAGTTGTTCTCCTCAACTTTTCCCCCCAAACTTGGGAATGAAGTGTGTGCTTGAGTCGGGATGGGAACCGGCCGGCGCCGACCGGGTTCCCTTAATGCCGCTTCTTAATCGGCCGTGCTTAATCTTTAAAATAGCGACTATAAGGCGGGAATGTCCTGGTTCTCTCTCTGTCCCTTCTCTCTCCCTCTCTCTCTCTCTGCTCTGCCCTTTCTGTCTGACTTCCTGTGTGAATTGAATACTGATCCGCCCGAAAGAAGTGTATACCCAGGGCGACACTTTAGCCGTGGCTTGGCTAGCGATGCTGGTGGCACTCCCAGTGAGTGTGTGTGGTGTGTGTGTGGTCGCTGACTGAGTATGCGTTAACAGCACGAGGGGTTAATAGACCAATTTGCCCACTCCAGGGGCCCCAACATGTAGCGATATGGACGAGGAGGATTGAATTGTTTCTTGAGGAAAATAAAAAAAAAAAACAGTTTTTGGGGAAGAATTTTCATTTTATCGAGCGAGAGCATGCCGAAAATGGAGTCTGCACATTAAGGGACCGGAGGGGAGGATTTGATGGAAGATTTGATGTGCTGTTTTATTCGGGCCAGGGGTAAGACACAGCCCCAGTGTTACCGTCTGACATTGTTTAGTCGTTTAACTTTTTATCCAAAGTGACTCGCGGTGAATTCAGATCCATGCCGTTAAGGAGCAGGTATGGGAGGACAGGTCCTTAATCCACCTACTAGTATAGGCTTTAGGGACAGTCTGGATCGAACACAGCACCTGGTCCAGCTGGGAGTCCAGCGCGCTAGCAACGACACTCTACACCCGGCTCCAAATACCCTCTCAAAGTGTTGTCGGGGTGTAATTATGGATTGACGACACTGTGCATGACTGATTATCATTTTATCGGCTTTCTCATTATGTTTCATCACACATGACGTTGGGGGAAATGGACAGGATCGTAACTGTGTGTGTGTGTGCATAAGTATGTGTGTGTGTACGTGGTCTTATCTGTCAGTTGCCATGGAAGGTAACCTTGACGACTTGTAAAGGAGCATTGCCTTGAGCGACACTGCAAAAAAACGACAGTGTAACTTCTAAACATTCAATTAATGCGATGGTGCGATGCCTCAGATATTCTGTGAAGATCACAAAGCTATAAACATTTTTTTTCAATATTATTAGTATTATTGTTATTATTCGCGAGAGGCAATTCCCCTCTCCCAGGATTTAGATTTTTTATGAAGGCATATTTCCAAATCCCATTAAAGGCGCAGCATAGGAAGTGATAAAAGTCTGTTAAAATCTTTTCTTTTTTTTTAGAGCTCTGTATTGCCCACACACAACGACATTATCACTCGGTAACAACCAGGAATTAGCATTTAAATAACAGAAAAAAATACAACTTGGTAACGTTGGTGAGCACATATGACCAATGTTACTATTTTTACCAGTACGTTCTGTGAATCGAGAGATATGTGCCTCGATGCCAGCCATGGACATGGTCAGCGCAGCCTGAGCACAGCTCTTAGAATTGATCCTTTTGTAAGGTCCTCTGGTGTACTCAGTGGGGGGGTGATATGTACTGCCAGAGGTCTGCAAAATAAATAAATAAATACAAATAGAAAAAAGTATACACCTCCAGGTGAAAAAAACTCCCGATTCACGCAAGGGCAGAACGCAAACCAATATCAATCGGTCTTACCCAATGTCACGGCCAGCGTTACCAGTGGTTCGCAGGCCTATCCCCCGCGGGCGGTGTCGACTCCGGCCGTGGAGCGACATTATCATCAGAGTCACGGCGCCCCTCCCCCGGCCTGTCTGTTCCACCCCCATTAAAACGGAACCCCATGTGAGCCCTCGTCAATCTCGGCAAGGAGGAGAAGGAGGAGGAGGAGGAGGAGGAGAAAGAGGGGGAGGACCGCCATGGTCTTTTAACATACCAACACTGTCTTTGAGCTGCTTCTCCAGACAGACATGTTTTGTGAAAAACCAACGAGAAAATATCTTTTAATTGTGGCTTGTTTCGTAGAGTCCGGTGTGCTTTGTCTGACTTGGAGTTTGAGGTTTACATAATGACATGTACATGCCAACATGTTCCTGAAAGAAGGTTCTGTGACAGAGAGCGTGAGAGAGAGAGAGAGAGAGAGAGAGAGAGAGAGAGAGAGAGAGAGAGAGAGAGAGAGACAAGTGTATCATGTGTACAATTTCCATTCACCCCACAACCCATGGCCACTCGGTTATGATATTATATAGGGCTGTTGTGATGAGGGGTGGTGTGTAGGGCCGGGAGGAAATAAAGATATTGTAGTAAAACACGACTCCAGAGTAATTCCACCTGTGTTCCGTGCTCTCTCTCTCTGGCTAAAGGCGCAAGAGGATGAATCGGGGTGGCGGTGATCTACAAGGGCAATTCTGCATTTGTGGCGACACTAAAAAATGCTTTTAACAGCGCAGGCCATAAAACTCCAAGACTGGTGAGATTGTGGAGATGGATCTCTCTCTCTCTTGCTCTTTCCCTCTTCTTCTCTCCCTCATCTCCCTCTCTCCTTTGGCCTCTGTTTCAAATGACCACCTTTTTGTAGCCGGTTAGGGAAGAGGTGGAATAAATGGGGAGAAGTAAGCCATGGATATTTCACTGTGGAAGTTGGAAAAGCAAAACAGCGAGGTAGCTGATACGACTATATGCCCATCTATCTAGATGACTGTGAATATGGAATAACATATTCCAATAACGCCAGTGGTGCTGGCGGTGCTGGCGATGCTGGCGGTGCTGGCGGTACTGGCGGTGCTGGCGGTGCTGGCCTCCACCACGCTGCAGCACTGGCCGTATTTTGTGCAAGGAATATGCATTTTCTCCATCTACACCGAGACTTCAAAATAGTCCGCAACATTAGACGGATATAACTCATAGTCCTCTTCTTGGTGATCTGAAAGGTTCCTTTTGAAAAGACTGACAAAGACAATGTCAAAAAGACAATCTGGGAGCGTACTGCAGAATCCATCCTCAAAACGAATTAAGCAGTCATATTTTTAGCTCAGTGACAGGGAAGGGTGGGGAAGAATGTTAAAGAAAAAACAACACCTGCACACACACACACACACATGCACGCAAACACACACACACAAGTGCATATACAGCCTCATTTTTTAATGATTCAGTGCAATGGAAATCTGCAGCACCAAAGTGATTCCTGCCAGGAAAAGAACATCAACATGAGTAAATATTGTCGCTTCAGGTGTCGTGAGGTAACATAGAAAAGGAGGCTTCAAATCAAGGCAGAGTTCCATTCGAGATAAACAGTCCATCAATAATGAGTTCAGGATCTATGGCAAGTGGAGCCAAACACAAAACACAGAGTGCTCAGACACACGGAGGGGTAAGCAAAGGGAGAAAATACAATACAAGCAAATACAGTAAAGGCAGGATAGGAAAGCGGAGATGGATGGGTAAGCATGGAGAGGTAAAGGCTTGGCAACGGGCCAGTCGTCGGACAGATGAGCTCGACAAACCACAGGTGAGTCTGCGACATCGAGGGAGGAGCCAGAGATCTTAAGTCATTTCAGACGAGTGGGGCGTTTCTAGAGAGGTAGCAGGTTCGGGGCCTGTCCGATGCTTGTAATATGCGAGTAATAATACTCTGGTAATTGCCACCATATTTCTACACGTCTTTTGAGAGACATTAATTGGAAGAGATGTGTTTAATTGATACAGCAAAGAAATACGAGTTGAACGCAATTTGCAATTCTGCAGGCCGAATGAATATTCCATTTTAAATTCGGGGATAGACGTTATTCTGCTCGAGGTTCACATGTGCTTCTATATACAGTACATCGCCTGTGGAAAGAAGTACATTAGCTGCATCGGAGAGAGAAAAGTACTAAGAGAAAAAGTACTAGAATATTCATTGTGTTCTGACAAGCATGTACACTATATCGTCTGCCCTTCCTCTCACCAACTTGCAGTCATATGCTCCCGTCATCCTCCTCTCCAGTTTCTCCTTTAATCTCCGCTTGTCCTCAGTTCTTTGACTCATTTGTGTGGCTCACCTTCTTGTCCTCCATTGACACTTTGAGTAAAACACACACACACACACAGGTCGTCGAGGCAGAGGAACAGAAAAGAGATGAATGTGCATCGAGCGGACAGAGAGAGAGTTTAGAAAGAAGAGGGCATAGAGGATTGAGGTAGTGTGTGTGTGTGTGTGTGTGCGTGTGCGTGTATGTGTGTGTGTGTGTGTGTGTGGGGGAGGCCATAGTTGAGAAAGAGAGAGAAAGAGAAACAGCAGAAGGGACAATGTGATAAATTTGAAAACAAAACAGTGTGCCAGTGATGGGAGAATGAGAGAGAGAGAGAGAGAGAGAGAGAAGTAATGGAGTAAGTATGGAGATTGGTGGTAGGAGGGGTAGTGCAGAAGGGAGTACCAGAGGGCCTTCATACATGACATGTGCTGTGGGCAGATGCTGTTGAATTATACATTAAGACTCTTACACCCGTTCCTGTCCACTGACACCGGAGGGAGGGTGGAAAAGGAGATTGTGTGCAAACAACGTTTAGCTAACTTTCACACAGTTTAACCTGCAGCCATTTGTGTGTGTGTGTGTGTGTGTGTGTGTGTGTGTGTGTGTGTGTGTGAGTGTGTGTGTGGGGGGGTACATTTACATGTATGAAGAAAGTATAAAAGCGCAAAAAGTTTTCAACCAATTGCTTTTGTAATAAGCAGCTGAATGGGAACAACAAGGTTGCTGGTCAAGGTCAAAGTTCAAAGCTCACACACACATTATTTTGTCAATATCACCTTTTGGCTCATAGTGTGGATATTTACCTTTTTGTCAATTTAAGCAGTCAAATTTGGATGTGCTTTGCAGCAAAACAAATGAAGACTCGTTCCCCATCAAACATTCACATTCATTCATTTTCTCCATATTTCCTTTCATTACTTTTATGATGCCCTCAAGGAAGCTGAACCAAAATATTCATTTTTCCTGGACTATATTCTTAACAGCTTCTTTCTATTTACAGTTATGTTCATGATCCCCTTCTAATGTTCAATAATAATCAATCTGTCCATATTTCCTTGAATGACTTTTATGACGCCCTTGATTGGCGTGTCAATGACGGCAAATTGCGGTGCGGAAATGAGAGAGATTTTCCGCACACAAATCGTTGTTATTAACTCTAGCCTCGCCTTCCATTTACCGCGTGGCTCAAATAAATATCCCCACGATTATTTCCCCTAAACCCTGTGTCTCATTTGTACCGCAGGTCGGTATCTGTTGCAAACCAAGACATTGTCACACACCAGGAACAGCGTTTCAGGCGAACAACACAGTAGGTGTAGCCTGGAGGCATCAGGAGAAAGAGTTTGTGTTCTGTTTCATTTTCCTCGGGGGAAATTGCCAAATTGCCAGCATTGTCTCCACACGTTTAAAAGCTGTCACCTTTGTCAGGCGTCCTACTTTGTGCCACATGAAATTGCAATGCTTTGTGACTCCTTCTCGCGTCCGTTATGACACCCATTGCACTGTCCCTGGAAGGAGGGATCCCCCACTCTGCGTTCCTGCTCCAGATGTATACCTTGTTAACTAAGGGAGTCGTTTCTTGCCCTCTGGGACGTCATAATCTCATGGCCCATAATCATATGGACTGTAAAGCGCTTTGAGACTGTAACTGTGATAAAAATAAAGAAATGGACTTGACCTTTGAGATAAGCGACAAAACATTGACTTGGAATGGAAGGTCCCCTTACGACTTGAACTGGACAGGATGTCCTTGTGTCTTCTGTTTACCGCTCTACAGAATACAAGACTATTCTCCTCCATGTTAGTTTATGTCAGTGACTCACATCCCACAATAAAGTACTGATTCACCAGCTATAAACGATGTGGCCAAAGACCACAAAGAATCGCGGAGGAAGCTGAAATGGCATTTGCCTCAATTCCCAACCGTCATTCAGCCCGCCCTCCGGGACTGCAAAAAAAACAAAAACTTGGACCGGTTCGCCCTTAACGCTGTCAATCAAACCCTGTCTGGCAGCGCCAGCGGCGTTACAGGGTGAAGTCGAGACTCGGAACATACC